>CM042010.1:16458752-16538752 GCA_023525715.1 Cichorium intybus
TGGCGGAAACGTCTGAGGGTGGATGACTTCATGAACAGTATCACAACAACGTTTGTACAATAGTGATCAAAGCAAACACATCCATTATATACATAATTGTAAATGTTACAAGAGTTCAAAAGATTGTATGTTTTAAATACAATTACAATATGATATCAAAATACATAGTATGACGCCATAACGACCCATCATCAAAGGTTGTAGTTACCTTATCAATTTCCTGAGAATACAAGTAGTTTGAAAGAGTGTCAACATTACGTTGGTGAGTTCATAAGATTTTTGTATGAGAAAATCCATAATCCTTTTTCCTTATAAAAAGATAGTGTTGGAAACCAGAAAATCCAATATTTTCTTATAAATGAGTCGTAGTCTTAAAACCCAAAGACCGTAAATGTATAAGTATTTCTATACTTGAAAATAGTATTACGTAGTTTTATTGTTGTATGAAACCGTGTAAATAGATGTTTACTTGTAGACTAATCGTAGACTTAATTCCATAAAACTAGTATATATAAGTAAATCGTACTTATATTTATACCTTTTATAAAACATAGTTTTGAATTCCCATAGAACCTGTGTATATAAGTAAAACCATACTTATATTTGTAACTTGTAAAAATGTAGTTTTAATACCATAAAACTTGTATAAGGAATCTCTTTCCTTGTAAAATGTAGTATTGTACTCCAAGAAAATCCAATATTTTCTTATGAATGTATCCAAGTCTTAAAAATCCAAAGACTAAAATGTATAGCGTAGCTTGTAGTATAAAACCTTTGAAAATGTATATTTCCACATAAACAATTTATAAAGTTGATTTCCCATGCGAGACGTCCTATAACCATACTGTGACCATGTAGGCCTGCTTCGACGTTCTTCAGGCGTCGGACTGTTATGACATTTGTCACCTCAGACCCGTCGGTCTAGCTGTAGCTAGCAGCTCAGGTGCGGGGTTGTCAATCCCGTATAGATCTATACACAAATATCACGCTCTCTTACCGAGACTCTGGTTATAAATTACAGGACTTATAGTATGTACTTAAATAAGCACTGTGAAGACCCGTCTCACAAAAATGTATGTATCAATCAACTTGTTAAAGTTTATATATGAAAAACCTTTGTATTTGTCCATTATCATTTTTCTCATGATAATATAGTAATGTATAACAATTATATATTTTATATAATTATTTGTCCTCTTTAAAACGTCATAGTAACATTTGTATCAACAAACTATTCCTATAATAGTTTATTTTTAGTATTCCGTTGTGAAAAGCATATATTTACAAATATATGTGAAATAACTTATTTAGATGGTTATAAAGAACTTCTTTTAAGATATATTCTCCACAATAGTGGTGTAATAAATTGGTTATACCCTTTATTAATTCCAATATAATATTTCATGACTATCAAATAAAGAACGGCCAGGTAGAAGATCAAATGAGGAGGCAGGACCCTTTCAGCGTATAAGCCTTTCGGAAATCCAACAACCTAGCCCAAATGATCGGCCTAGACACCGTTCTCGTAAGTAGATCATTCAATATTATATTTTGGAACTATAATTGAATTGTTGTCATAATGATGTTTACAAAATTCACATTTTGTTTACTATTGTTACAAATGAGTATAAATAACTATTTTTATAGTATAACTTGTATTCCCCCCCTTAAAAACTTGAATAAAGATAAAAAGAAGGGGTATGAACTCACCTTAATGTCGATGATGATCTTATCACCAATTGTTGTTAGATCGCCCGACTCTTACTGCTTCTAACTCGAACCCTCTTTTTTCTATCTTTCTACTATATTTTCAAGCTATATCTCTACAACTGTCTCGATATGTGTATATAGCTTGTATTGGTGTGGTTTGATTATGAGAATTTGAGTCCTATTTATAGTAGATTTATTTTCGTATAGCGGCCATCAAGATACAGGTATTTGACTTTTATAGCTTTTAGAAATTGTTTATGACAAAGCATACCCTTAAAATACTCTTTAAATAGATTAATAGTTTTTATATAAAAAGAATGATTTTTGTTTATAAAACTATAATCTACAAAAATCGTAGTTTAATAATATCAACTTTTTAACTGAAAAGCTTTAACGAATTAACGTACGGGTATTAATTATATGTTTAATGAAAATATAGGGTTTAAATGTAAATACAATTTCATTTTAAAGAAAAAGAAAATATTAAATATAAAACTGATATCAATAATATTAAATTTTGACGTCAGGTTGTTCGTATCGACGATACGGTTTTGACGGTAAATTTTTCGTTTTATAAAAAATCATAATATTTTTGATAAACTTAACAATACGTATTGAATACGTAGTGTTCGAAATAAAAATACGAATTCTTTGGGGGTAAAATATATAAATATGAATAAATAATTAAGGGGGGCCCACTTTAATAAAATTATAAAAAATATAAAATAATAAAATATTGAAATTTCAAAGTCTTCCCATCCTTTTAGACTTTGAAAATTGTGTTTTTTTTTCACAAAACACTATTCACACCGGTTTACTGTTCACGTCGGACACTATTCACGACGATTTTTTTTTTCTAATTATTTATACCAAAAAAAATCTAACTTAATAGCGTTTGTTCGTATAATTCATTTGAATTAGCGTAAGTAGTATTATAATATCTAATAATATATCGTAGAGGTTATGAAATTTGCATTTCACATATTGACCTAATGTACGCTTTGACTGACTTGAGTTGACTTTTGTTGACTTAATTTAACAGTTGTCACATCATCTACCCGTTAGAAGGAATTTCGTCCCGAAATTTAGCACTTTGAATAGATCCTCAAGGGTTTGGGAGGAGATGTGGGTATTTGAGTTTCATCTGGTCCTTACGTTCCTAGGTAAATTCAGGTCCACGCTTGGTGCTTCCTAGTTTTCAATTGCTTTGATTTTGGGGTGTAATGTCGTGATATTTTCGATAAGTAACTTGAGTTAATCCTAGTATAAATAAGAGTTACTAGGTTGTTATGTGAGTTAGGAGGATTAGAAATTTATTTAGAAGGAGTTTAAACCATAAAAATAGTATAAAGGAGTTACATGGGTCGTGTAGGAGTCACTCGGCTCGTGTAGTACACATTTTCGAAACTGTTTAGCTTTACAGGAGTTACACGGGGCGTGTTCTAGTTACTGTAGCATCCAGTAGAATTACACGGGTTGGGCTTCGGAGTACGGGTCGGATTTTTAGAAGTTAACAATGCTAACTTTACTGGTTAGCGTCGCTAACCTGTGTTAGCGGGGTTATTTGGGCAGCTTTCCTTCTTTACCCCATTTATGAACCAAAAATTTTCCTAGGTTATTTCCAGAGCAAAAAGGAGCCAAATTTGGTTATTTTGATCAAGGGTTTTGTGTAGGAAAAGTTTGAGGAGGTTGGATTTAACAACTGAAATACGTTCTCGAGTCCTTAATTCACAAGGTTAGAAATTTTGAGTGTTAGGGTTTCAAACCCTAGATGTCCAGATCTGAAAGTATGCATTGGTTCAACTCATATGTAGGTTGCTAATATTTGTTGTATTGAGTTCGAATATTGTGATGTTTTAACGGTTGACTTAGTAAAATCGTGAAATCTGGAGTTTCGGTTTGATAACATATGATATTCTCTAATTGTGATTTGTATTAGCTATTGATTTCTTAATCATTTGAGTTAAGTATGATGGAGATGCCTAAGCATGTTTAAGATATGATATGTGATGTCATTTTACAGTTGATACTAGTAGGATGGAAGGAAACATGTAAGATACAGGTGAACCACGAGCTCTACGGATGCTAGATGAGTAGGTTCTAATTCATTATTTATGATTAGATTACTATATAATTGGATTAACTATTCTTTGAACTATTTCCGTTATCAGAAGATATATATATATATATATATATATATATATATATATATATATATATATATATATATATATATATATATATATATATATATATATATATATATATATATATATATATATATAATGTCTTTTCGTTATCCTGTCCTCATCGGAGTCAAGCCGCTAATTTGGAAAAGATATCACTTAGGGTTGTGAAAAGATTGCATCTATTGGAGATATTTTGAATTTCGGTATTAAGAACGTGAGTTGTCCTTTCAGTTCCTGCTGTAAGATGCTATATAAACGGGTATGTATCATCATTTGTATCTAAGATCTTTTCAGTCTCATTCTTTCCTACTACTAGTTTATTCTTATATAATCTCAGATTTCCAATCGAGGCATGGAAAACAGATCTCATATGGAAAACTTGTCAGACGCTGAGCGGAATTTCCTAAGGGAAGAGGGTACCTCCCTATCGTTTAATTAGATAACTCTACTGGAGTCTGGTAATTATAATATCCTTAACTCCTTTTATTTCTTATTCATTTCTCTAGCGTTTTGATTTTATTTTAAACTATATGAGGTATAGATTTTCCAGATATATTACCGCTGGATCAACTTCAAGATGATCCTGAAGTTTTTCCTCTGATGGGTATTCTCCCTGAAGATCCACTGCCTTTAAATCAAAACCTCGCTGTTGGGCAATCTCAATGTATACTTCCAGGTTAAGTCATTTTCTTAAGCTTTATGTTTGTTTTGCTTAATTATCTAACATACGTTATACACAGATCCATTCGAAGATGATCTTACTAATGATAATCTAAGCATGAACGTACCCATGCTGCATAGTGGAGTAGATTTAACAAATCGGGGGTTTTTAACCGACATTCAAAATCAGGATCAAATACAGTCGATCCATGATGACACTATCGGGTTCGCTTCAGCGAATCCTGAATTTGTGGGTGGTTTTCAATATCAGGATCATTTTCAATTGATCCAAAGTAACTTAAAAAGTTTCAAGAATGGGAATTCTGGGTTTATGGTTGATTTTGGAAATCAAAAACTATTACCCATAATAGGTAACAATGAAAGTGTTAGTGATCAGGATCATACACAATTGATCCAAAATGAAAACGTTTCAACCTCGATTCCAAGAACCTTTGAAATTCGTAGAAAAAGGGGTTCTGGACATGCGTTGAGTAAGGAAACAATATCCGTGCATTTTGATAAGCCCATTTTGGAAGCTGCAAGGGAACTCAGCGTTGGATCAACACAGTTGAAGCAACGCTGTAGGAAGTTAGGCATCAAAAGTTGGCCTCGACGACATATTAAGAGTCTACAAACTCTTATTAACCATACTCAGGTTAAGAATTGTATTTCTTTCTCCACAATTTTAATGCCATGAGATTGTAATGACTGAAAGTATTTATGCAACAGGAATTTGATAAAAATCCTAGTAGAGCAGACGTAATACTTGGTCTAGAGAACTAGAAAAGAGAAATAGTCGAGGGTTCCAGTTCGAAGATAACTGATACCACAAAGAGATTGAGGCAAGCTGCCTTTAAGGCTGTTTACAAGAAAAGAAAGGTTCAGAAGAGGGATGAAGCTTCATCAGGGACCCATACACAGCAACAATCTCTACCTTCTGTTTCTGCTATGAGTGGTTATAACCATGATTTTCTCAAGATCACAAGTGAAGAGAACCCAGAAGACTTGGCAGGTGACATAGCCCACCTTCGGCTTTCATATTGAATTTATACCAATATTAGTTTAATGGAGCTGTTGGTAGGGATGATGGTAGGTTTTCGATAATAGTTATTGGTAAGGTATTATCGAATTGTCAGGTCTACTATGTAAGGATAAGGGTATAAGAGGTACATAAAGTGTCTAGATGTATGGTTCTATAGTATTATAAAATACTCCTGTAGTATTTTAGCTTTATATTTGTTTTAGAGTTTCTTTGTATATGGTTCTTGGTAAGTTTTTAGACTTGTTGTCCACTACGACTATTTCTAAGTACATGTTAGTCATACCTTGGACAAATACAGTTGATCAGGCTCTATCTGTCCTAGGTATGATTACATAACTACCTAGGCCTACTCGTAGTGTTCAACTCATCTTATTACTCTTGTATTGTTCTGGTTATGACACTGTTCTAGTATGTATGTACTTGTACTTGTACTTTATAAAAATATCATTGTATTTTAAAGTATACTTTGTACAGATTGTTTTAGAGAGTTTTAGTCCCATTGTATTTATAGTTGTATATCTTAAATGGATTGATATACTTAGTTCGGGAAAATGACTTATAAGGGTAATTATGTCTCAAAACTGTTCAAAAAACACCATCCAAGTTTGGTTTGTTCAAAAAACACCATCCAAGTAAGACCTTTGTATAAAAAACACCATCCAAGTAAGGCTTTTGTACAAAAAACACCAACGAACTACATGTTTTGTTCAAATTTTACCCATCGGGTAAAATTTAAACAAAACATGTAGTTCGTTGGTGTTTTTTGTACAAAGGCCTTACTTGGATGGTGTTTTTTGTACAAAGGCTTTACTTGGATGGTGTTTTTTGAACAAACCAAACTTGGATGGTGTTTTTTGAACATATTTGAAACATAATTACCCTTATAAGTCATTTTCCTTACTTAGTTCACTAT
Organism: Cichorium intybus; assembly: GCA_023525715.1. Taxonomy (NCBI): domain Eukaryota; kingdom Viridiplantae; phylum Streptophyta; class Magnoliopsida; order Asterales; family Asteraceae; genus Cichorium; species Cichorium intybus. The sequence goes on from CM042010.1 coordinate 16,465,267, forward strand.
AAACAATGCTCTGATACCAATCTGTCACACCCCCAAACCACGATGGAGGAAACGTCTGAGGTGGATGACTTCATGAACAGTATCACAACAACGTTTGTACAATAGTGATCAAAGCAAACACATCCATCATATACATAATTGTAAATGTTACAAGAGTTCAAAAGATTGTATGTTTTAAATACAATTACAATATGATATCAAAATACATAGTATGACGCCATAACGACCCATCATCAAAGGTTGTAGTTACCTTATCAATTTTCTGAGAATACAAGTAGTTTGAAAGAGTGTCAACATTACGTTGGTGAGTTCATAAGATTTTTGTATGAGAAAATCCATAATCCTTTTTCCTTATAAAAAGATAGTGTTGGAAACCAGAAAATCCAATATTTTCTTATAAATGAGTCGTAGTCTTAAAACCCAAAGACCGTAAATGTATAAGTATTTCTATACTTGAAAATAGTATTACGTAGTTTTATTGTTGTATGAAACCGTGTAAATAGATGTTTACTTGTAGACTAATCGTAGACTTAATTCCATAAAACTAGTATACATAAGTAAATCGTACTTATATTTATACCTTTTATAAAACATAGTTTTGAATTCCCATAGAACCTGTGTATATAAGTAAAACCATACTTATATTTGTAACTTGTAAAAATGTAGTTTTAATACCATAAAACTTGTATAAGGAATCTCTTTCCTTGTAAAATGTAGTATTGTACTCCAAGAAAATCCAATATTTTCTTATGAATGTATCCAAGTCTTAAAAATCCAAAGACTAAAATGTATAGCGTAGCTTGTAGTATAAAACCTTTGAAAATGTATATTTCCACATAAACAATTTATAAAGTTGATTTCCCATGCGAGACGTCCTATAACCATACTGTGACCATGTAGGCCTGCTTCGACGTTCTTCAGGCGTCGGACTGTTATGACATTTGTCACCTCAGACCCGTCGGTCTAGCTGTAGCTAGCAGCTCAGGTGCGGGGTTGTCAATCCCGTATAGATCTATACACAAATATCACGCTCTCTTACCGAGACTCTGGTTATAAATTTCAGGACTTATAGTATGTACTTAAATAAGCACAGTGAAGACCCGTCTCACAAAAATGTATGTATCAATCAACTTGTTAAAGTTTGTATATGAAAAACCTTTGTATTTGTCCATTATCATTTTTCCCATGATAATATAGTAATGTATAACAATTATATATTTTATATAATTATTTGTCCTCTTTAAAACATCATAGTAACATTTGTATCAACAAACTATTCATATAATAGTTTATTTTTAGTATTCCGTTGTGAAAAGCATATATTTACAAATATATGTGAAATAACTTATTTAGATGGTTATAAAGAACTTCTTTTAAGATATATTGTCTACAATAGTGGTGTAATAAATTGGTTATACCATTTATTAATTCCAATATAATATTTCATGACTATCAAATAAAGAACGGCCAGGTAGAAGATCAAATGAGGAGGCAGGACCCTTTCAGCGTATAAGCCTTTCGGAAATCCAACAACCTAGCCCAAATGATCGGCCTAGACACCGCTCTCGTAAGTAGATCATTCAATATTATATTTTGGAACTATAATTGAATTGTTGTCATAATGATGTTTACAAAATTCACATTTTGTTTACTATTGTTACAAATGAGTATAAATAACTATTTTTATAGTATAACTTGTATTCTCCCCCTTAAAAACTTGAATAAAGATAAAAAGAAGGGGTATGAACTCACCTTAATGTCGATGATGATCTTATCACCAATTGTTGTTAGATCGCCCGACTCTTACTGCTTCTAACTCGAACCCTCTTTTTCTATCTTTCTACTATATTTTCAAGCTATATCTCTACAACTCTCTCGATATGTGTATATAGCTTGTATTGGTGTGGTTTGATTATCAGAATTTGAGTCCTATTTATAGTAGATTTATTTTCGTATAGCGGCCCTCAAGATACAGGTATTTGACTTTTACAGCTTTTAGAAATTGTTTATGACAAAACATACCCTTAAAATACTCTTTAAATAGATTAATAGTTTTTATATAAAAAGAATGATTTTTGTTTATAAAACTATAATCTACAAAAATCGTAGTTTAATAATATCAACTTTTTAACTAAAATGCTTTAACGAATTAACGTAAGGGTATTAATTGTATGTTTAATGAAAATATAGGGTTTAAATGTAAATACAATTTCATTTTAAAGAAAAAGAAAATATTAAATATAAAACTGATATCAATAATATTAAATTTTGACGTCAGGTTGTTCGTATCGACGATACGGTTTTGACGGTAAATTTTTCGTTTTATAAAAAATCATAATATTTTTGATAAACTTAACAATACGTATTGAATACGTAGTGTTCGAAATAAAAATACGAATTCTTTGGGGGTGTGACATGACCTATAACTCCAAACGTAGCAACCAAACTCCATATTAAATCATAATATGGACATTTAAACACCAACATAGCACCTTACCTCAATATTCAAAATTTGGTTCATTCTTCATTCTTAACATTTTTTGTCCTTTTTCATCAAGAATATCCATGAATCATCTAAAACTCGTTTAAACCCATCACCATGTTATTACATACGATAAGAAATGTTCACCCACTTCCTTCCTGGTGTTACACCATGGTTTCTAACAAGCAGATTATTTTCAAATCATTGTACTTGGTCTTATGGTGTTTTGACACAAACCAAGATTCACATGCAAGGATGCCACCATATACTCAATTAAGTCTATATACTTATCCATTAAAACTCCCATTCTTCTCTTATTTAGCAACTCTCATGAATAATATATTAAAACTCTTAACTGCTTACACACACACGCATATATATATATATATATCAAGGTTGTAGAAGTCGCTAGGCGGTAGGCGGGCGGTCGACTAGGGCCTAGGACTAGTCGGTCTAGGCGAGGAGTAGTTGGTGCCTAGGCGGGGAGTATTAATTGTAACAAAATTTATTTTTTCAAATTTAGATATTACCTATTTTCCTAAAAAATGAATAAATAAGTATAAAAATTTGCAAATCAAAGTGTTTAAATATGTAAGTCATCAAACATCATAATGTTTAGACTCATTGATGACATTTTTTTATCATTTTAATCATCGATAATTGTAACTTAGCCACCGATTATCATAATTAATGATATTTTCTAAATTTAAATTTTAAAAATTTAAAAATTTGATTTTTTTTGAGAATTTGATAATTTTTGAAAATTTTTAAAATTTGAAATTTTTTGAAAATTTTGAAATTTTGAAATTTGAAAAATTGAAAATTTTGCCGCCTAGACCCGCCCAGACCCGCCTAGGCCCGCCTAAACCCGATTTTGACCGCCGTTGACCAAATCCGCCTAGCTTTACCGCCTACCACTAATCGTAGGCGGAACCCGCCCGCCTAGCGCCTAGGCGCCGCCTAGGCGGCCGCCTAGGCCGACTTTTACAACACTGATATATATATATATATATATATATATATATATATATATATATATATATATATATATATATATATATATATATATATATATATATATATATATATATATATATATATATATATATATATATATATATATGGTTGGGTTCAATAAGAGACTAAAATTATCCATGGTATAAAGGGAGTAATCTCTATCGTCGGAATCAAAATCATCAACGCTTAAAAAATTGGTTGTAAAATTTCTTACGCCAACGCACATGTAGAGGATTATAACAAAAAAAAACTCACTTCATATTTTTTTAATTTTTCGACACTATTCTTTTTCAAAAATAAAAAACCGAATATACCAAAATTCATAATTTTTTGTCATCTACAAATAGACATCTATATTGATATATAAAATATATTTTTTTCATAAGTACAGCTCGTCTGGATTCATATGTGAATCTGAACTGCAAAAATTTGAATATACGTAATTATTTTACTTTTAAAACTTTTACTATTTCAATATAATAACCATTTATAAGTATTGTACTTGATTTACAACTGGATTTACTCATATTTACATGCAAATTCACTCATATTCACATATCAATATCATATAGTATTGAGAATTTACTTAGAAGTTTTCTACTACTTCAACATTTTAACCATTTATAATGAATTTACTCTGATTCACAATTGAATTTACTTACATTCACACAATAATTTACTCAGATTCACATATCAATATCATATTGTATTTTAAATATACTCCGAAATATGAATATGATTAATTTACTTAGAAAATTTTTAACACTTCAACATTTTAATCATTTATAATGAATTTACTATGATTCATAAGTTAATTCCATTCACATTCACACAAAAATTTATTCAGATTCACATGACAATATCATATGTCATTCTGAATGCCAATAGTGAGTAACTAAATTACAGTTCAGATTCACATACGAATCTCAACTAGCGGAAATTTCGAAAAAAATAATCATTTTTATATATCAATATGAATGTCTATTTGTAGAGGATAAAAAGTTATAAATTTCTATATATTCAGTTTTTTATCGATAAAAAATAAGCCCTAAAATTAAAAAAACGAAGTGGGTTTTTTTATAATCCAGTAGATGCAAGTCCACCGTAATGTGTATACACATGTGGATGAGATTAGTCCCTTGGTACCATCGTTTATAGTAGTCCTTTGTTGAGCTTTTCCGTGTGTGTGTGTCTATATATATATATATATATATATATATATATATATATATATATATATATATATATATATATATATATATATATATATATATATATATATATATATATATATATATATATATATATATATATATATATGTATATATATATATATATATATATATATATATATATATATAAGTGATAACCATAAATTTGATATAAGATAATGAATTATATAAGTATATTGATGTTTAAAAGTTTAAAGTTTGCATTTATTTCTTATGGAATGCAAGGGAAAAATCGTCAAATAATGTGAAGATTATGGAACTTAGATATTAAGACCTTTTATTAAGTTAAAATGAAGTCTTACTTCATTTAGAAAATTTGATTTAAAGACCCGAGGGCTAAAATGGAAAGTTTGGACTAAAAGTGAAAAGAATAATTGTAAATCTTTAGAAATTAATATCTAAATATCTATAAGGAATTGGGGAAAGTTCATCAAGAAAACTTTAGTAAGTTTTTATGTAATAAGAATATAGGAAAAAGATTCGGATTATTTGGAGTTATAACGAAGAAGTTATGACGTGATAAAGTTGGCTAAAAAGTGATGAAAATGACCAAAGGGTTATGTTTGAAGGTTAATAACGTAAAATCTAGTTAGATTCAAACTTAAGTCAGTAGAAGGAAGTTATTAAGCTCATTCCCACCTTTTTAAAGGTATAAAAAGTATAAAATTCCGATATCATGTGCGGGAATTATGATACCGCAAAGTTTGGGAGAAATCAGGAAAATGTTAGAAATTTTGCTAAGGCACAAGGCTGAAGGGCATTTTTGTAATTCATCGGTTGACCAGTCAAAACCAGCTATCCTTAAACCTGGTATGCGTATCACTGGGTTTCAATTTCTGTGTGTGCCGAATAGAAAAAGAAAACGGGAATGGAAATTCGAAATAGAGGATGCGATTTACACACACATGCACGAACACACCTTGGTGTTCGACTAGAAGCAAGATCCGGAGAAAAGAGATTTCGAGAGAGACAGATAGGGACTCGATTTGGTCCTTGTGGTTCGCGATTTGAGTGGGTCGAGGCAGAAAGATCGGAAGGCAGCAGCGGGAGCCGTTGCCGGCAGTGATTCCGGCGGCCAAGAGGGCCGGTGATGGCGGCTGAGGAACCATCAGGACCCCATTATTCTGATTTTTGGTGGTTTCACTTTCAATTTCTTAGTTTTCATTATATTCGATAGATTAACAAGGTATTTTTCAAGCCCTAATTTTTATTGATTTTCAGAAATATAGAGTTGCTTGAATTATGGTTGCATGTGAGACATCTTTTAAGCTATTTGAATAAAACCTTGATGATTAATCAATTTGATAATGAGATTGGAATTCAAGGGACTAAATTATGTTTAAGGTTAAGCTTGCTTTCGAGTTTAATCAAGTGTTATGTAAGTAGTGATATGTTTAATGAGATTCAAAGGGGCTGACCTTTATGTCATGGTCAAATTTTGATGTTCTTGAATTATGTTTTCTAGATATATGGTAACTATGATGGTGATATTATGATACTAAATTTGATGTCACTCATGAATTGGTAAAAGTAGTCAAATGCAAGGTTCTTGATGCTAGAGTCATGTGGTTTACATATTGGGAAGTATAAGGCAAATGAATGGAAATAAGTGGTAAAAGACTTGAGTTCTCTAACAATTGTTATGCTTGGAATGTAATTGGTAATTCCAATGTTAAAAGGAAAATAATGGAGTTATTTGCAAGTATATAAAGTTATAGATATGGGACAACATTTGGTAAATTTGGAATGGAATGGTAAATTCCAACCTAGATGGGAAAAATCTAATATATGTAGAAATAGTATGTAAAAGAACATAAAAGTGAATTGGAATGACATTATGAAATGTTGAGGACATATAAGTGTTAGTTGAATGGAAAATGCTATAATTAATAATGGTTTCTATATTTAGAAACTTTATTGAATTGTATTTGGCAAAATGACATAAAAGGGAAAATTAAAGGAAGCTATGATATCTAATCATCAAAGTGAAGTTATAAAGAAGTAATAAAGTTGAATGTCATTAAAACAACTTAATAGAATCCAAGAAATACATAATTTGCCAAATTGGTACAAAAAGGGGTAGAAATGTCCAAAAATGGCTAATATGCTTTAAGAATCTTACTTAATAGTTGGATTTGAATTAGAGGATGTTAGAAATAGTTCATATATGATTTAATACATGTTATGTGTTTAGTTGTGTAATTGGTTCTAACCTTTTAATAACTAATAGATGTTGAAAGATGTTGGAAGCAATTAGAGTCAAGAGCTAGTGGATCTTTGTAGCTAGACATACCTAGCTACCAAGGTGAGTACATGAGGACTTTTCTAGGTACATAGCAATGAGTTTTGTTTCACTGTTAAATGTTTTTATACTTAATGGTTTATGACTAATAGTCTGACAAATGATCTTTAAAGTTGATTTAAAAGTACTGCTTTATGTTGAAGAATTGAAACGATTTTACATGTTTTGAATGATGTTTATCAAAGAGACCAACTTGTGATGAATTGATAATAGTAAAAATTGAAATATGAATTGAATGTAAGGAATGTGAGAGATGTCCGGACAACGACCTTACCCGCAAGAAGGGGGGTCAACAGACACTACTGGGATGGTACCTCCCTTCGCGAAGTAGTTGTCTTAGCACGCCCTTATGGGTAGATTCGTTCTATTCCATGAAGGGAAGAAAACTAGCACGCGCTCACGGATAGATTCGTTCTATTCCGGGGAGGGAAGATACGGGGAAACCCGTATGAAACCAAATAATAATAAATGAACCATGAATTTTAGTTGGTCTATATTTTGATAAGAAAGGATTTATTTTATGTTTTCGCATGATAAAGTGAAAAACCTAATGTTTTTATGATGAAGTAATGACTTATGTTAATGATTATAGTAATGAACTTTGGTTTTATTGTTTTGACATAACAGTGGAGTTTGCAGGTTTTGAAAAGAAGAGAAAGGTTTTATTTATTTGTTAATAGCTAATGATGTTCAAATTTATTTAAACTCATTGAGTCTAAAACTCATGTATCTCACGAGGCATTTTTGTCTTACGTATTGTTTGTTTTAAAATGCTATATACTCAGTGTAACACCCGGCTTTTAAAACAAAACACCCCTGAAATTTTTTCATTTAAAACAACGGTTTCAATACATAAAATCATAACGGAAGGGGTGTATTTTATTTAAAACGGGTACAAGTGTATCAAGGAGAGTATAAAATACCATAATCTCCTTTGAAGCCGGGCTGCTACTGACAGCATCTATAAGTCTCATCTCTTTAGTCACGGACTCTATCTTTTCCCTTATCAGGATCATGCTAACCTGCAGGGACATTTAACAAACGGTATGAGCTACAAAGCTCAGTGAGTAATCATATCTGCAAATAACACGTATAAAAATACATTCATATATCTAATTGGATATCGGATCCAAACTCCTAGCCTTACTGGCTGACCAAATATCTCTTAGGATTTCACATCCTAATTTATAGCCTTACAGGCTAAATCATAATGACCTGCAATTATCAAGCCACGTCAGTTATTTGCACATATAATCATATCTAACCATTTCTGTCCCATGGTTCTTAGTCACATTGGACTGCATCATATATCATGGCTATCTAAGCCGCACCATATGTCATGGCTATGTAAGCCGTACCAGTACATTTTCGATATACACGTCATAGCCTAAAGGCTGTACCAGCTCGGCACAATAACCCGGTATCATAGTCAAAAGACCGCACTATTTGGACTTAAAGTCAAATATTAAAATCATTTATGGCTCACGAGTTTGTCCCGCTTTTGCCTAGACTCACGGCTCCGTTCTTGTCATCGCAATGACTCACGGATTATCCGGTATTGCCTTTTCAAAGATTGACTCATAGCTCCGTTCTTGTCTATTGTAGACTCACGGCTTATCTGGTATTGTCGCATTGTTTATTCATTTACTGACTCACAGCTCCGTTCTTGTCTTTCACAGACTCACGGCTTATCTGGTATTGTCGTATCATTGACTCACAGCTCCGTTCTTGTCTATCATAGACTCACGGCTTATCTGGTATTGTCATATCATTGGCATCTGTCAACTATCAATTTTGTCCCCCAAAGCAGTTTCAAATCTGTAACAATTCAATCATCATATATCATATATGATATCAGTGAGATTACTCACCTGGATACTAGCTGCATTTAGTTCCGGTTGTTTCTTGCCTTTGTGTACACCACAACCATTTATCCCGTACCTATATATATTCATTTATATACCAAATGATAATAGGTTAACAACCATTTCAATTGACTCTACTACACAAGAGTCCAATATAATGCAATTGGGGACCATTTCTAGATGATAACGTTCAATTACCATCTTTCTTTAAATTATACATTTTCCCAAAATACACGTATTTTACTACAATACTTTCGGGAGGTCGTATACGTATTCCGACAATTTTCCACGAAGTTTCACATCATGTTAGACCTATGTTCAAAATTTGAGGTCAAACAGACAAGTCTAGCATCAAGTCCCAAAATTGGACCAAGGCTTAACAGAAGGCAGGAGCAAATCTGCTCATTTTCATGCAGCCGCTGGATCGCTACCCGATCCCCATGTGGATCGCGACCCGATCTGATCGCGACCTGATCTGATCGCAACCCGATCTGCATGGAGATCGCGACCCGATCTGCCGCTGTGCAGTTTCTCTTGTCCGTTTTTCATGCTACAAATTCCCATTTTCTCATTTTAAGCACTTATTACACGACTTAATCAGTAGGGGTTTGTTCTAGGACCAAAACCTTTCATTTACCACAAGTTTTAAACAATGGAATTGGTAATTCCAATCCATTTCTAACATTTCCCGGTTTTCACATTTTTGGTCCAAAACCGAAATTATCAAAGATTAATCACTTCTACTGATTTATTCTCATCTCTAGCAACATTTGGATCTCATTAGAACCCATTAGAATCCACTGGATCATATAAACATGTATTCTAGGGTTCTTGAGCAAAGTTCCAAATTTTCATTAATAGCAACATACTTTCGATTTAATGTGTGTTCTTACAACACAAGCATGTTTAAGCCCAGAAATCATATACAAACTCCATGGATTTTACTGAAATTGCAGATTTCAGTTTACCCACAAAACCCACCAAGAACACTTCAAGAACTTGGAATACTAACCTTGTTTAACTTGGGAATCACCAATTCCAAGCTACTAATCCGATTTCTTGCTTCAACCTTCAAGGAATTTCAGAAATCACATCTTCAAGAACATTCCCGTAACCTCAATTGTTCAGCCAACAATTATGAGAGGTATTTTCTTTTTATATTTTCCAGATTTTCACTTTTAGTCCCTAAGTTTCATTTCTTGAACTTTTGGCACTATAATCAAGTTTTATTACAATAAAACTTTCATTTCTTATACTTTTGCCACAAGCAACAATAATTTTACATAATTGGTCCTTCACTTGGTCAAATAACCAAATTACCCTTTTATGGTAAATTGACCAATTTACCCTTTTTCTAGTATTAACTTTCTAATACTTAGAACACCATATTAAATCATAAATACACTATGATTAACATATTAATACTTGTCAAAAGTATCATGGTGTTACAAATTCTCCCCTCCTTCAAAAGATTTCGTCCCCGAAATCATACAAACAAGCGAGGGTAATTCTTTCTCATTACAATTTCGGTCTCCCATATCATATGGAAACCTCTATGGTATTGCCAAAGCACTTTAACCATACTAATCTTTGTATTTCGCAGCTGTCTTATCTTCCGGTCAAACACCATCTTGGGTTGTCCCGGGTACCTTAACTTCTTATCTACCTTCATTTCAGCATGAGGTATTCGTTGAAATTTAGTAATCCATGTCCTCAGAACTATGAGACCCATAGAAAACATTATAATTATCCTGAAGTTCATCAAGAAACTTCGATTAGTACACCATAATTCTTACACTGTGGGATATATGGAAAGGTCCAATAAATGAGGACTTAACCTTCTTTTCGTCCCAAACGGATTCTAATCTTCCCAAAGGTTTACTTTGAGTATCACCATCTTCCTTCACTTGGAGTTTCAACGGTTTTACTCGATGATCCACATACTACTTTTATCGATTTTTTTTGTCTATTTCCAAGCTTTCTCGAATTTGCCAAATTTTTTATTCTGTTTGAGGTAAAATTTCGGGTCCGGCCAACGGCTTCTCCCCAACTTCAGTCTAGCAAATCGGCGTGCAACACGATACTTCATAGTATGCATTATACGAACCATCTGGATGCTGGTACAAAGCTGTCATTATCTACGGTTTCTACCAAAGATAGACGATCTTCTCATCTTCCACCAAGGTCTGTTGTGCAAATTTCAAGCATATCTTCTAAAGTCTGCGTCACTATTTCACCTTGTTTATCAATCTGCAATTCTTATACAGTACTTACTAGTACTTTTGAGCTAATTATTCTTGAAATTTATGCCAAAATCAACGAATAATTCTATTATCTTGGCCTGATACAATCCGTGCCGATAACTCACGTCGACAATTTACTTTATCTATATAGCTTTTCGCTACTTTTCGATCTTAATTTCTTCCTTAGTCAGTATTAATCTACACTGATTTCATCAATCAACCTGCAATTACCCATATGGTGTCATACCCATGCAATACTTGCAAAAAACTTTACTACAAAGTATATAATAATATCGTCCCATTTCTTCTTTGGGACCGACAACGGCTAAATTTCTCTGTATGCTTCTCATGGTTTGACTTTACTTGCACCCAAGTCAAACACTTTTTCACGTATCTTTCAATATCTTTCTTCATTCCCGGCCACCAACACATAGGTTATATCACCCTACACAGTTTGGTACTGTCCCGGGCGTTTTGCATATCTACCCCAATGTACATCTTTTAAGGGTAAATTTCATATCTCACTTTGCTTTGGAACTCACATACACAACCACCAAGGGTTTTCAATCGCTGTGAGTTTCTAACTAGCTTCTTTCAATAGCTAATCATTTATTTACTTTTCACGTTTTCAAAAGTGCGCACTTCTTTCTGTACTACCCGAATCAACTCAGGTAATCAATTCTCCACACTCATACATGTGAATGTATCTTTCAAAGAATATTATTTTCAATTCAAGGCATCTATAACCACATCTGCCTTTTCGAGATGGTACAAGATTTCATAACCGAAATCTTTAAGTAACCCATCTATCTTTGCTATCTCATATTCAGCTTCTTTTTGATCAATTAAGTACTTCAACTTTTATGATCCATATAAACAGTAAGCTTTACACCATATAAGTAGTGTCTCCAAAGCTTCAATGTCAAATCATAATTGCTACTGCAATATCATGTATCCAAAATCAACTCTGGATGCATTTTTATAATCCAATTTATCTTCTCCGCTTAGCGACAATGCTAACACCGGAGCTTCATATAAGGTTTGTTTCAACCATTGAAAAGTTACATGTGGTCTTTCTACCACTCAGACTTTTCACTTTTATTGGTCAACTTTAGTCAATAGAACAATAGTCAAGGAGTAGTTTTCTACAACTCTCCCATAATAACCCGCCAATCCAAGGGAACTACTAATTTCAGTCAAATTCCAAGGCGGTTTCTGTTTTATCACAGCATCATTTCTACTGGATCCACTTTAACATTTTCGGCATCAATAACATGCCCAAAGAATATGAAACTTCTTTTAGCCAAAATTTTCATACTTGGAGAATTTTACATATCACTTAACTCAGTGAAGTAACTCCAATATCTGGTACAAATGTACCTCATATTCAATCTGGTTTCGAGAATATCTGATTCTCAGTAACCAATGCACATACATATCAACTTGTCTTTCTTCTTTTCAAACAAGATAGGGCTCCACATGATGACACATTCGGCCATATGAGACCCCGATTTCCAAAAACAATTTCTTCTAATTGTTTTTCCCACTCTGCCATCTCTGCAGATGCTAACCGGTACGGAGCCTAAATAACAAAAACGGCTCCCAAAACCAGTTTAATCATAAACTCTTCTCATCAATCTGGCAGAAATCTTGGAAGTTCTTTTCAAAAGAACCATCCGAGAATTTATTTAAAGTAGTACACTACTATCACTACTTTATTTAACTTGGCTAATACCACGTATGCCAACTACAACATCATTCCTTTACTAACTCTTTTCCGAGTTTAAGCAAAGGAAAATAACCGGTATTCTCAACAACGGTCATTTACCATGGATTTTCGACCATTTCATTTCTGATTTTAGAACCAGAATGTTCATTTTTCTACAATTCATGTTAGCATCATTCATTGCTAACCAATTCATATGAACAATTTCTTCAACTTCATTGGTAGTCATCGGCTTCAGATTTATAGGGAACAATGGTCCCGTAAATCCTAGGTAGACTACCTTTCAGGTGTTCAATATCTTGAACATATTTGCTATTTGCTATAGCCAGTTCCAAAATTTCATCCATAATCGTTGATGAAATATTCAGATAAAACATCAAAGTCATCGATCCAAAGCATAGCTTCATGGATCAAATATAACATATACAGGGATTATATTCAAGACAATGATATCTAAGGCCATATTAGTCTACTCACGAGCTTCTTCCATAATCTGCTGGATTGCTCATGGTACCACTGGTCCTTTACGATCATTCGTTTCTTCTTTCTTTTCTCCCCGTTCTTTCCTGGGTTCATCACCCGTTACTCCACATTTAGCATGTGAACATTTCATAGGAAAGTGTTCTATAGCTCCGCGCTAGACACACTTCCGTGCCATCCAACAAGATCGAGCAATATGCTCCTATTTTCTGCAATTCCAGCATTTCAAAGGTAGAGTCTCTACTCTACAATTTTCTGAGTGCTTTTCCTGCACTTCTCACAATACATAGTTGCTCTGTTTTGGTCCCTTCCCTTTAAGGTTGGACCCAGTTCGTGGTAACTTCTCCTGAAGCGTCCACTAATCTTTTTCTTCTTTTCTTGTAGTCTCAGCTACTTTTCCTTCACCTTGAATATCAGTCAGGGTGAGCACCCAAATTTCTTTTTCTGACCACAGCAACTACTGTTGCTTATCATGTGGATTTTCTGCTACTTGTCTCTTTGCCCCCGTTCGATGGAGCCTTGAGAAAGGGCTGGTTCACTTCTTAAAGCTGCACGCCCTAAATTCCTCCAAATACGATTCGCTGCTCATACTTCTTATACGTTAGAAGTCAGCAACGGTTAGGTTATATATGTATAATAGCAACTATATACACCTAACTATACATCATGTCTACTATCTCAAGGTTTAAGTCCAGGAATCTAATCTATAGACACCTAGTTCACTTAAACCACGGCTCTGATACCAACTTGTAACACCCGGCTTTTAAAACAAAACACCCCTGGAAATTTTTCATTTAAAACAACGGTTTCAATACATAAAATCATAACGGAAGGGGTGTATTTTATTTAAAACGGGTACAAGTGTATCAAGGAGAGTATAAAATACCATAATCTCCTTTGAAGTCGGGCTGCTACTGACAGCATCTATAAGTCTCATCTCTTTAGTCACGGACTCTATCTTTTCCCTTATCAGGATCATGCTAACCTGCAGGGACATTTAACAAACGGTATGAGCTACAAAGCTCAGTGAGTAATCATATCTGCAAATAACACGTATAAAAATACATTCATATATCTAATTGGATATCGGATCCAAACTCCTAGCCTTACTGGCTGACCAAATATCTCTTAGGATTTCACATCCTAATTTATAGCCTTACAGGCTAAATCATAATGACCTGCAATTATCAAGCCACGTCAGTTATTTGCACATATAATCATATCTAACCATTTCTGTCCCATGGTTCTTAGTCACATTGGACTGCATCATATATCATGGCTATCTAAGCCGCACCATATGTCATGGCTATGTAAGCCGTACCATTACATTTTCGATATACACGTCATAGCCTAAAGGCTGTACCAGCTGGGCACAATAACCCGGTATCATAGTCAAAAGACCGCACTATTTGGACTTAAAGTCAAATATTAAAATCATTTATGGCTCACGAGTTTGTCCCGCTTTTGCCTAGACTCACGGCTCCGTTCTTGCCATCGCAATGACTCACGGATTATCCGGTATTGCCTTTTCAAAGAATGACACACAGCTCCGTTCTTGTCTATTGTAGACTCACGGCTTATCTGGTATTGTCGCATTGTTTATTCATTTACTGACTCACAGCTCCGTTCTTGTCTTTCACAGACTCACGGCTTATCTGGTATTGTCGTATCATTGACTCACAGCTCCGTTCTTGTCTATCATAGACTCACGGCTTATCTGGTATTGTCATATCATTGGCATCTGTCAACTGTCAATTTTGTCCCGCAAAGCAGTTTCAAATCTGTAACAATTCAATCATCATATATCATATATGATATCAGTGAGATTACTCACCTGGATACTAGCTGCATTTAGTTCCGGTTGTTTCTTGCCTTTGCGTACACCACAACCATTTATCCCGTACCTATATATTCATTTATATACCAAATGATAATAGGTTAACAACCATTTCAATTGACTCTACTACACAAGAGTCCAATATAATACAATTGGGGACCATTTTTAGATGATAATGTTCAATTACTATCTTTCTTTAAATTATACATTTTCCCAAAATACACGTATTTTACTACAGTACTTTCGGGAGGTCGTATACGTATTCCGACAATTTTCCACGAAGTTTCACATCATGTTAGACCTATGTTCAAAATTTGAGGTCAAACGGACAAGTCTAGCATCAAGTCCCAAAATTGGACCAAGGCTTAACAGAAGGCAGGAGCAAATCTGTTCATTTTCATGCAGCCGCTGGATCGCGACCCGATCCCCATGTGGATCGCGACCCGATCTGATCGCGACCCAATCTGCATGGAGATCGCGACCCGATCTGCCGCTGTGCAGTTTCTCTTGTCCGTTTTTCATGCTACAAATTCGCATTTTCTCATTTTAAGCACTTATTACACGACTTAATCAGTAGGGGTTTGTTCTAGGACCAAAACCTTTCATTTACCACAAGTTTTAAACAATGGAATTGGTAATTCCAATCCATTTCTAACATTTCCCGGTTTTCACATTTTTGGTCCAAAACCGAAATTATCAAAGATTAATCACTTCTACTGATTTATTCTCATCTCTAGCAACATTTGGAACTCATTAGAACCCATTAGAATCCACTGGATCATATAAACATGTATTCTAGGGTTCTTGAGCAAAGTTCCAAATTTTCATTAATAGCAACATACTTTCGATTTAATGTGTGTTCTTACAACAAAAGCATGTTTAAGCCCAGAAATCATATACAAACTCCATGGATTTCACTGAAATTGCAGATTTCAGTTTACCCACAAAACTCACCAAGAACACTTCAAGAACTTGGAATACTAACCTTGTTTAACTTGGGAATCACCAATTCCAAGCTACTAATCCGATTTCTTGCTTCAACCTTCAAGGAATTTCAGAAATCACATCTTCAAGAACATTCCCGTAACCTCAATTGTTCAGCCAACAATTATGAGAGGTATTTTCTTTTTATATTTTCCAGATTTTCACTTTTAGTCCCTAAGTTTCATTTCTTGAACTTTTGGCACTATAATCAAGTTTTATTACAATAAAACTTTCATTTCTTATACTTTTGCCACAAGCAATAATAATTTTACATAATTGGTCCTTCACTTGGTCAAATAACCAAATTACCCTTTTATGGTAAATTGACCAATTTACCCTTTTTCTAGTATTAACTTTCTAATACTTAGAACACCATATTAAATCATAAATACACTATGATTAACATATTAATACTTGTCAAAAGTATCATGGTGTTACACTCAGGGACAGGATGCGGGTTAGCAGACGATAGAAGGAAAAGACTTAGAAGATGTCATGTGGAATGTAGATAGAAAAGAGGATCAAAAGATAGAGTTATCCCAAGTGCGGTATAGTTATATCATGTAAACGAGCGATATCATGATTATGGTTTAGAATTTCCTTGTAGTTGTATATTAAAGTTGTGTTATGTCCCGTATTATATTTTGGGTCGTTTTGTTGAGTCGAGTCAGTATGGAATTGTCCATATTGCCCAAAGGTCATGCCGAAATTTCGGTAGAAATGTTAGTTTAATACGGGACATAGCATTAAGGTGTTTTAAGGCTTACTATGGTTGCCTTTTGATATGAGTTTGTAACCCCCAATGTTATCTAAATACTTTTAAATTTATTTGTTTTTATTGGGACCAAATGTTTTAAATGTTCACTTAAAGATTAAAAGAAAAGTTTTTAAAAGAATGAAATTTTTATTCAAAGTGTTTTATAACCTTTTACATCAATTAAGGTGTATGAAAGACGGGGTGTTACAATATATATATATATATATATATATATATATATATATATATATATATATATATATATATATATATATATATATATATACATACATACATACATACATACATACATACATACATACATACATACATACATACATACATACATACATATATATATATATATATATATATATATATATATATATATATATATATATATATATATATATATATATATATATATATAGAGAGAGAGAGAGAGAGAGAGAGAGAGAGGTAGGATAAATTGAGAATACTTAAAAGGCTGAAAATGCGAGAACGAATCACAGCCGTCTAAATTTTCAGATCGAAGGCTAAATCAATATGTCGTTTATGTAATTTATGAAAGTAAAAGGCTGAAAATGCAATAAATATATAACTAATAAATAGACATAAGGGTACAATCGGGAATTCCAAATAGTTCAAATAAATTCATCTCCTACAAATCAGCTATATGAGATTTAATATCTCTCTCTCTCTCTCTCTCTCTATACTTGACGTACTTAAACACAAACCCTAATTTAATTTGTTCATCCACACCTTCTCAACTAGCCGACCACCACCATCGTTGCTGCTATTCGAAGATCTCTGCCGCTAAAATATTACCACCATTGTTGTGCGCCGTCGGACTCCTACACTCGCATGCTCGCGTCGCCTGCTTCGCTCAACCGTCGACCATCTTACCCTCTTCTGATTTTCACGTTAACAACCCCACCATTTACTAAACAGTCGGACACCATGAAATTAATAATACAAACATGTTTAGTTTTGTAGGTTTTCTTATGAATCTTTGTTTTAGCTATAAAACTGTATCCTTCAAGAGGTGATAATGCGTATACCCATCAACAGCAACAAACCTGCTCCGGTTGTATCATGTATGTGTTTCTTTCCTCAATTAACTTTTTGTAATATGATTGTTTTTTATTTCTATTGATCCAGAATATTGATAATTGATCATGGTTGTGTCACCAAATTGTGTTTTTATTTGATTTTTTATATGCAGGGACGAGCTTTGTAACATATAATAAAGGCTTCCACTACCAAGCTTCGAATTTAGTGATATATTTTTATATTTGAAGCATACATGAAACGAAAGGTAGATGACTCTTTTCCATCTATATTTTTATTCTTAGTATATCTTTTCAAAATTGAGAGATTCATTTTTCGTGTGCCATAAAAATAACACTTCGTTTTATCAAATAACACTATATTGTTAATAATCAATGAGTAACATTTTAAAATTATTTTTTTTTTAAAACAATGAGTTAAAATGTTAATCATCAATGTTTAACACTGTAACAACCACAATTAGTTTAATTTATTTATTGTAATAATAATCAACTCTATTGTTAATCATTAATGATTAACTTTTGGGCAACTTTAATATGGTTATAATCATTTATAATTATAACTATGACGGCAAAAATGATTAGAAAACTAGTTATAATTATTTTTATTATAGCTTTAGCCAGCTTTAATAAGGTTAAAATCATTTGTGATTAAAGATATAACTCTAAAAATGATTAGAACAATTATAATAATATCTAATCATTACTGAATATGTATACACAACATTATGGTCTGTAAATTTTCTTTTAATATCATTGAACTTGATTTTGTAGGTGTAAATCCAAGAATAACAATGATCACAGATGTCCAATATTTGTTTTCGTGTGATGGTAGCAACAAGAAAAAAGGGCTGCGATGGATTCAAGAAAAGTGTTACATTGGGATGAATTTTGTAACTATTTTTCTTATAAAATGATTAAATCATTATTGATGATAATCATGTATAAATTTTCATTTTTGTCTGAAATACGCTAATCATTTATGAATATAAATGTTGTATATGAATGTGTAATTTAATTTTTCGTATTTTAGATGTTTTAATCATTTATGAATATAAATCTATCAATGTATGAAACTAGTCCTGCCATATTCGTTTATGAATATAATTTTGTCGTCGTTATTATATTCATTGATGATTAATAATTTTTATTCAATAACAAATGTAGTCGAATATAAGAAAAATGCGTATTTTTCAAATTTGAAAAAAAAGGTGATCAAAAAATATTTTTTTATCATTTATTAATAAGAAATAATTAATTCGTTTTTTGGTAATTACCAATCAAATGCCTAAATTTTAGGAAATTATGATTCTATTTAATTATGTTTTAATTTAATTAAAACATGTAATTACTAATATGCCCTTATATATTGATTGGTTCAGAATCATTCTCACGTTCTCAACCTTTTTATTATTCTCACTTTAACCTTTCCATATATATATATATATATATATATATATATATATATATATATATATATATATATATATATATATATATATATATATATATATATATATATATATATATATATATATATATATATATATATATATATATATATATATATATATATATATATATATATATATATATATATATATATATATATATATATATATATATATATATAAGCATAGGAACCTAAGAACCCATTTTATGATCTTCTTTTCTACACAATATTTTTCAAAAAAATATACCCAAATTTTTTATATCATGTGATTAGGAGATTTAAAAAAATCAATTTTTTTCAATATGTATATGCATATGAAAAAAATGATTTTTTTGAATTTTTTTTAAATCTCTTAGACGTTCTATATATGTCACTTTGAAAAAAACAATTTTGAAAAAAAAACTTTATATATGCATATATGCATATACATATGCATATGCATAGAATATGCATATGAAAAAAATGATTCTTTTTTATTTTTTTTAAATCTCTTAAACGTTCTATATACGTCACTTTAAAAAAAATTGAAAAAAAGTTTATATATGCATATATGCATATACATGTGAATTTTATATACATATGCATATAAATATAAAAAAGATTTTTTTTGAATTTTTTTAAAACCTCTTAGAAGCACATAAAAGAAATTGTTGCAACTTTTTTTGCAAAATATTGTGTAGAAAAAAAAATTCCTAGGTTCTCTCTTTTTAGGTTCTCTCATGATCTCGACTATATATATATATATATATATATATATATATATATATATATATATATATATATATATATATATATATATATATATATATATATATATATATATATATATATATATATATAGGGGTGGGTTCAATGCAGAACCAAATTAAATCACCTAACTGCAGAACCATGTTCATCAATGAACATAAATCCCAAAAACCCCAAAACCAAAGATCGTAAAAGATTTTACCTTGTAATCGGCATTCTCCAATTCGACCAACATCTTCTCTGCTAGGATTTAGTTGAGGTATGAACTGTTTTTTGTAGTTTAATCGTGCGTTAATGTTGGTTTGGTTATGCCTATGTAATCAAAGATCGTAAAAGGATTTTACCCTGTAATCGTATGTTCATTAATGAACATATGTTCATTAATGAACATATGTTCATTAATGAACATATGTTCATTAATGAACATATGTTCATGTATG
Source organism: Cichorium intybus (assembly GCA_023525715.1). Lineage (NCBI taxonomy): Eukaryota > Viridiplantae > Streptophyta > Magnoliopsida > Asterales > Asteraceae > Cichorium > Cichorium intybus. The sequence goes on from CM042010.1 coordinate 16,485,902, forward strand.
AACATATGCATCAAGGTACTGAACATATCAAGGTACTGACTACTGACATAGCTAATCCACAATATGCAGGTTCTGATTGTGTCTGAAAGTAAGAGATTAACTTGAAAAATCCTTCCATGGTTCCACCTTGTATAGCTTCTATGAACAATTGCTGAAGGATTTTACCCTGTACTTGTATGTTCATTAATGAACATATGTTCATTAATGAACATATGATTGAAATCGAAGCTACTGAATCTGATGTAACATCGAAGCTACATAAAATGCAAAATCGGAGCTGTAATGTGTGATTCAAGTCTAAATCGGAGTTACAGAAAAATAAGAAATCGACATTTACCTTTTTCCCTGTAGAAATCGAACCACGAATCCACGAAAATACAGAAAAAGGAATTACAAGTCGCCGTCGATCGGAACTTTCCCTGTCCAAGATCGAGTTTTGAGTTCTTGAATTTGACTTCGTAAGTTCGTATCGTATCGTATCAGAGAGACGGAGATGTCGGGTGTTGACCAACTACTAATTAGTGTGTTTCGTTTTGTGGTTTTTGGGATTTATGTTCATTGATGAACATGGTTCTGCAGTTAGGTGATTTAATTTGGTTCTGCATTGAACCCGCCTCTATATATATATATATATATATATATATATATATATATATATATATATATATATATATATATATATATATATATATATATATATATATATATATATATATATATATATATATATATATATATATAGGGCTAGGATCAAATATATCCATATAAGTATTGTGTAACCTTGAAACTCAATCTGGACCACTCATTTAAAACACATTCTTTTAAGAATGTACAAAATTTAGTTCATTCTTTTAAGAATGGTAAGAACTCATTATGTCAAAAACTTATTCTGTTAAGAATGTGTTTTTTTCATTGTTACGAGAATGAAATCCGATGGCCAGGATTTGGTTACAAGGTAACACAATAATTGTCATTCTTATTATATATATATATATATATATATATATATATATATATATATATATATATATATATATATATATATATATATATATATATATATATATATATATATATATATATACATATATATATATATATGCGGAGGCGACAAATAATTCGTTTCAATGAATAGTTTTCGTATGACATTTAATTTCTGTTCGGTGAATAATTTCGTTTTGTATATTAGTTTCCTTTTATAAAGATCTTTAACCATTAAAAGCATATCTATAATTTTCGCTTTTTTGTTAAAAAGTAAAAAAAGAACGTTTCCGTTTTATGTTAAAACATAAATACGTTGTTGTTTGTGGTTAGAAATAGAAATATATTGTATTTATGTTAAAACTAAAAGTTGTTTTTGTTTGAAAACAAAACATTGCTATTTTCGCTTTTTCGGTATAAAATAAAAGTACTTTTCTGTTTTAGGTTAAAATTAAAATCATTTTATTGGGATTCAGATTTGGATAGTAAATTACTTAATTTAGCAATATTCATATATCCAAAAATCAAAATATTTAACTTAAATATTTAATTAAGTATTTAATATTTTTTTAACACCTTGTTTGAGGTTTTTAAACTCAACGTTCGTTTTGCCTTTTCATTTTGTTTATGTACACATATTAATAAAACTATTATTTATTTAATATATTTTTATAATGTATTATATTACTTAATATATTTTTATTAGGTTCACTTTTGTTTCACAATTTAAAACTCAATATGAGATGTTCCTAGGAACACGTAATACATCGTCAAATATCGTTTGTACTAAATGGTGGACAAACACTATTGAGTAAATTACACGAATCGTCTCTCGTGTATGTGTCAAAAGGCACATTTGGTACTTATTTTCAAAAATTAACTCGGAACCGTCGCTCGTTAGTTTAAAACTTACGCATTTCATCTCTAACATATGGTTTTGCTTCGTTTTTAGTCCTTTCCTGATCTGAAATGACCATAATACCCTTAATAGTTTCTCTTTTAATTTACTTTATATTATTTATTACCTTTTAAATTGAAAAAAAAAAGAATCTCACCAATCCTTTCAGACATACATATACACAATCACACTCTATTTCTCTCTCTCTCTCTCTCTCTCTCACTCACCCACACTCTCTCTCATCCCACCCCTTTCCCTTTCCCCCTTTTATTTACTCTCTTCACCAACAGCACCATCACGACTCCTTCTCCTTCTTGAAATCAATCACATCTGACATCATGAAATCAAAATGTTTGCTAGATACGAAATCGAATCACGTTTCTTCTCCCCCCCCCCCCCCCTTTCTTTTTCTCCTCTCTCTGTGAATTCATTCTCGCCAAATCAAGCTCATATTGGAACCTGCAACTCAATCCAAAATCAACATCTAAATCAGATTTATTGTTCGTGAAAGGAATGAAGCTTTTTGTTTGAGAATGAAGATATGAAGCAGCAGATGGAACAATATGATATGCTATTGAAGCACTTATCAGATTTCCACCTCTATTCTCCCCTTTGTTTTCAACCCTACGAGTCGTGTTCATCTTCTTCAACCCATCAACTTTCAAGGTCTCATCTTCTTCCTTTCTCTCCTTCCTGAACCACTTCTAAAGACTTCTATTTCTCGCCTCTTCCAGTAAGCAAGGCTTTCTTTTCAACGATGAAGTAACAAAACGGAGCCTATAAAAGGGTTTTCAAGTGGATAAGGGAGAAGCGAGCGAAGACGGAAGGTAGCGGTGGTGAGCCGACTAAAGGGGGGTGTGTGATGGAGGTTTTGAGGTGAAAGAAAGAAGGGAGGATGAGAGAAAGACATGTGAGAGAGATTCAGAGAGTTGATAGTGTGAGGGAGGGGTAAGGGGTAAGTGGGTGAGGGTGGTGGGACCCATAGGTGAATTAAGATTTTTTTTTAAATTTTTGATAATAAATAAACATAAAATAATCAAAAAGACATTAGCAAAGGTAAATCAGTCTTTAAACATTTGGAAGGGACCAAGCATGCAAAATTTAAACTAACGAGAGACGGTCCGAGTTAATTTTTGAAAATAGGGACTCAACGTGCTTTTTAACACTTGCACGAGGGACGATTCGTGTAATTTACTCAACATTATTATATAGGTGGTGTGTTTTCCATTTGAGGGTGAGTTTTATGGTCATAGATTTTTAATGATAGATTTCGATATAAATATTTTAGAGTGTATATAAAAACACAAAGGAGGCATAATTTAGTTTTGTGTTGTGCTAAATTATGACTATATACTTAAGAATGCTTTAAATTAATACATTATACTAATGACTCTGTAAATTAAATCTTAAAAATTAATAAATATAATGCTAATCTTTATGCAAATATAAGGGTCAAATTGATAATTTTACCTAATAATCTTTGAACCGGTAGAAAAATCAAAATGTGACACTCAAAAATTAGGTATTTCATATGCCTTAAGGAATGTATTCTTGATTCAACGCCAGTATATGTTCTAACTAGGAGAATATATGTGCATTATAAAAAATAAAATTATATAGTTAAATTCTTTACATATACATATTGAAAATAATAATGTTATTGACATTAACTATAAAATAATAATTATTGCATTAAGTTGATATAAAATTTTTTTTACCTTCTTACCATAAATTTACTTCTTATTTGATCCTTCTTATATATATATATATATATATATATATATATATATATATATATATATATATATATATATATATATATATATATATATATATATATATATATATATATATATATATATATATATATATATATATATATATATATATATATATATATATATATATATATATATATATATAAGTGAGGTATGGTGAGGGTATACAATTTCTAAAAATTAAAGGGTGAGGGGTTAGTGAGGGTTTATTGAGGTGACACCTATGTAACAGTAAAACACTTGGTGTGAATGGTAACCACACCCTTTAGTCTTATGCGTTTGTAGTCCTTCTGGTTTTAGGGTCTGTTTGTTTGCCACTTAATTAAGTTATTAAAAGGCAATCTCTGAATCAAACAGTTTAAGTGCGTTTGGTTACATCTTAAATTTTGCCTCTTAATTAGAAAATAGGCCTTTATTGAATCAGATTTGATGACAAGTCTGAATAAAAAAAATTTGCGTATTCCTCTTTTGCCCTAACATTCATCCCGCCTCTTTCCCTTTCCCTTTCTTTCTCACGATCAGAAATCATCTCCCCCTCTCTTCCGATCTCAATAGACCGACGTATCTCCTTTCTCCTCCATCGTTTGACCGTCGGCTAGCTCCTCTCGCCTCCGTCTCCTGACCGCCGACTACCACCCTCAAAGAAAGGTCTCCTTCTGCACAACGTCGGGAAAGAAGCCACCTGCAGAGCCCTTCCTCTTCTGCCGATATCCTTCCTCCACCAATCCTTTTCTGCCGCCGGTTCTCCTCTGCCGACAGTAAGTTTTAATTTTTAAGAAGATGCCCTAAATTCCTTAGTATGCTGCACCATTTTTCTGAAATCAGAAAATTTTTTCAAAGGTATCCTGATGTGAGCAATGTTGATTTATTGCATCCGATCAAAGGTATTATGTAGATTTATTGCATCCGATCAAAGGTATTATGTTGCTGCTGGTGTATTTCTAGTATGAATTTTGCCCTAAAGAAACGTTTTTTTAAAACCAGCATCTACTTGTTTCTTTGTTGTTGATGTTCAAATGTTGGAACCGTTTTTTTGCCCTAAAGAATCTGTGATCTAATGTTTGTTTGCTGATATTTTTTTTGTTGTTCTTGTTTTTGTTTCTACTGAAATGTGATGTTAAGTTGAAATGTTAAACTGAAATGTTTTAGTTCTTTAACCTGCTATGAAATCAGAAGTCGATGTTAAGCTGAAATGTTTGTTTGATGCTTCTTGTCTTTGTGATGTTTTTTTTTCTCGAAATCAAAAGCTGAAATCATATATGATGTTCATGGTGTTTTGATGTTTTTGATATTCCATTATATGCCATAAATATTTATTTAGCAAAAAATAATATAGAAGGGTAAAATGGTCATTTTTGCCATTCAGCACAACAATTAAGAGGTTTCAACCAAACAGCACGTTCAAAATTCAGATCTTACAAATGCAGACCCTCTTAGAAATTCAAACCTTTTAAAAATTCAGCTCTTAAAAATTAAGATCCTGTCAAACACAGCTTTAGTTTTGTACAAAAATCTCTATCTGAAAAATATAAATTATCATAGACAAAAAGAAAAAGGCAAGATTGCATAATGGCTTTGGCCAAAAATGTATAATTTTAGTACATTTAAAAACAAGTTCAATTCGGTGAGCAAACCATTTATATTTATATTATTCATTAACTTAAATCTCGTCACTTTTGCCCATGTTATATTATGTTACCGAAACCTTTTTTTTTGTTTGTGACACGCGGGCCGTGTGTCGGGTGCGGGTCGGGTTTCTGGGGTTCGCATCCGTCATTCATTATCCTCTCCAGTCTCCACCGCTTCATTCTCATTCGTCTTCACTGCGTGCAACACAACTTTGTTGAATTGCCGTCAGTTGCTCGCTCCCGGTCGCCTCTTAAGTTTCGGAGCGAACTGTCGGACTAGGTTGCATGTCTTCGATTGCTGCTTCTTTGAATTGGGGGAGCCATCTGTTGCTTCTGTTTGTATTCCTGAACGTCCTTTGCCTGCAACCAAGTCTTCGTCCACCCTTTACAGATTGTATATCGAGAAGAAAGAGAGACCGAGTGATATTCTTTTTCCATGCGAGTGTTCACGATGAGCGGGTCGAAGCAAAGCGTATTCAGTTTAATCTGACGACCACCCACCGTCTCAACACCCATGCCTCCCGAAATTACAGGTCGTTAGACTATTGCCATTTACGTTTCTACTAAACTATTCAACTCAGATCCATCAAACTGATATATGCTATATATTGGACGCGCGTTGTTGCCAAATTAGATGGCGGTCGTGCCTTCATCACCGCGGTGGGGCAGCGAGTTGTCACAGGACACGACGGAGTATTTAATCGGAACATTTATTGGTGATAAAACGTTTCCAATCGATTCTGATTACTGGCAGAAATTATAATTTCACAATCTTCAGGTAATATCGAATCCTATTGGTTTTAATCTAAACTAATTACAGGAGGAAGTTCTAATGTTGTGTTAAATTTATTATTGATTTGGATTTTACCCATTTTCTGTTAGATTAAAATTTAGGTTATTGAATATAAGTGTGTGTTTTTGATGGTTTATCATTTGTCATGAACACCAAGTGTTTGACAAAATGCCTAAATGAAAAACAGAGTAAAGAATCTTTGTTGTTTCAACTTGGTAAAGTGGATATCTAACAATTGAAGTCACACGCAGGATTTTCTTCCATAATGTACGCACCTTCTATCCTTTGGTAATTTTTTTGCACCTAAATTGAACGTTTTAGCAACAGTTATAACAGTTATGATATACTTCCCATTTGTATTTATTTAAATTTAGTAATTTATAGGAAAACTACAGACTTCATTACGGTTGTTGTAGAAGATTGGAGTGGAGCATAAGGCGATGCCGACCATTATCATACGTCGTCGGTTACCATGGGTATCACTTTCCATTGTTTGGTACATGCTTTTTTGTGTACAGTGGACTAAAATTTTGTTCATCTGTTAATTTATTCATATAAGACAAACGTATTGATGTTACATTATATGCTTATCTAAGGTAAAATAAAAACTAGATCTATGGGTTATGGACCGCTAATCTTTATTGCTCTCATTGGGAGATCAATTTTCCTGAATTTATGTAGAAAACAGTTTGACTGACCAAATTGCGTCATCCAGGTTCTTTTGGCTCTTTTGGCACAACTTATACTCGCATATGTGGGTAAAGAACTCAAAGGACTAAGGTTTGGCACTTAACTATAGTCAACTTTTTTTTTTATAGTCATTGAACATTGTTTTAATAAGGGCTATATGTAACAAACAGCAGCATACATCAACTAATTAGTATATAATAACAGTCTACTTCTTACTTTTTCATTACATCATTGTACCTTCATTTTTCTTTTATTATGGCATTATCCTGGTCTGAATAGAGCTTAACATAAAGGATTATTTACTAATATAAGCAAAATGGAGGCTATCACATAATGACTATCTTTTACTACTATCACGAAATAACCATCTATTTAGTAACAAGTCTTTTGTTAAATTGAGATACGTCGTTTATTTACAACTTTTTCTGGCTTTTATTTACAACTTTTTTTTCACAACTTATTTTACAGAGAAGATCGGGATACAGATGAAGATCAAGACGGCTGCAAAACAGATGTAAAAAAGTTCATTGTTTTTGTCTCTTATGATGTATAGCATTTTTTTTTAATTTCACAACTAATATTTGCAAGATTGATCGTGAAATTATTTTAGGTAGTGCCTGTGGCTTCAAGCAACGTTTATTACAACATCCCAAAATCGATGCCGAGGTACTCCTCTTCTTCTTCATTGATTTCTCTCCCCTTTTAACCTGTCATTTTAGACAAAAAACAGCTCAAAGTGTTAGTTTTTGAATTCTAAGACCAAAAGGGTGTTTCAGGTAATTAATCTTTTCTTTGTTTATTACATGAGAACTATATGGTAAGTTCTTATTGAACATAAATTACCTCACAAACCTGTAAAATGTTTTTTTTTCAATAGAACGATTTTCGCAAGTTTCTGAATTGTGACTCAAACCGATCCTAGCAAATTTACCTTTAGAGTGCCTAGGAACCCGTTTCAGGTTGCACATATATAACAACATAATCTCTTCCCACAGCAAAAACACCAAAAGAAACTCGAAACGCCAAAAAAAAATTCGTGCAAAGCACGGAGCTCTTGCTAGTATTTGTTTAATTCCCGTGAATTTGGCCAACATTGTGTATGTTTTTTTTTTGGGTTGTGTCACGCGGGTTGGCGGTTCGTTTACTTGGATCTTCCCACCGCTTTCTTCTTCATTCGCCCCACTTCCTCGATTTTGCGTGTAACATCCTCTATCTAGGGTAATTAATTTATTGAATAATAGTAATAATAAAAATATTTGATAATCTAATAATCCTAATATTTAAATCATAACAATTAAATTAATTAATTCATTTTGAAGAAATAGTTAGTTTAGAGTAGTTAATTAAGGGTTAGTATGGAAATACCATAGGAGGTTCTAGAAGGGGACTCTTATGCAAAGCTAGAACTTATGGTAGTGGTGGGGAGGGACTTTTTGGCAAATATGCAAGAGTAAGTGGTGCTGGAGGGACTTGAGTGCAATTAAGGGAAAACTTGGAGCTTTAGTGGGGAGAAACCCCATTCCTTCTTTCATTTTACGATTTTGAGAGAAGAGGAGGAGCAAGGGGGCGATTTCAAGAGGGATTCCAAGGGAGAAGTTCATTTCCAGCAAGATCTTGGTGAATTACATCAGTTCATTGAAGATTTAAGGTAAGAAATCTCATCTCTATGTTGGAAACCCACCATGTTGGGAAGATTGAGTTCAAATTCGGGTTTCATGGTTGGGGGAGATGAACTCTATGATCCCAAAGGTTTAGCATATGAATTCTAGTGATTATTTCCTTTCAATGCAATGGTTTCATGCTTGGAGAATCATTTGAATGTTGGTTGATATCCATGAACCCTAATTTTTGGGGAAAAACCCACTTATGGGTGGAACCTTGATAATTTGGATCAACTTACATCTTAATGAATTCTATGAAGAGCTTAAGTGAATTCCTAATGATTTCAAGTTATTGGAGGAAGGATTTCATTATTGATTGTCATTTGATTGGGTTAAATTGGATACTCCTTGGATCTAAGCTCATGGAGTGAATTTGAAATGATAACATGGATTTGATTCAATGGAAATGATAATGGATGGTTAGGAAGGAGGTAATGATGTATTATTTTGAGTTAGAATAATGTTATTTCAATGGTTATGAGTTTGGAGAAGTGTTGGACCTTGATTTGGGTGAAAAGGAGTGAAAATGACCAAGAACCAGAGTTGCAGCAGGTCTACACGACCCGTGCAGGGTCACACGACCCGTGTAGCGGGCCTGGAGGCCACGGGTTGGATTTCAGCAGGTCTACACGACCCGTGCAGGGTCACACGACCCGTGTGAGTGGGTCTGGGCTCTCGGATTAAATCCACACGACCCGTGTCAAAGGACACGACCCGTGTCAGTCTGTACAGTCCAGAATAGTTGGGTTTTGAGCTTTAAGGGTTGGAATGTTGAGTCTAATGATCAAGTTAACTCTTAGGACATGTTTAACTAAGATTTTACTCTTAATTAGTGAAGTTTAACTAGTCTAGAGTTATTTGTAATGTCGAATATTATTTCTTGTAGGAGAGGAGTAATCGAAGTAAAGCAAAGATTAGCATACTACTTTGGGACGTAAGAGAGGTGAGTTACCGGGAGTACACATCCCCTTTTAACTTGATGTTTTATTACAACTATCATGCATACTTCTATGTGTTAAATGTTGCATAAATCTTAAGTGTGCATAACATCAAAATGAGTCTTTTTCAATGTGAATATTATAAATTATATAAAGAGGTTTTGAGAAACATTTGGACATCCTATGTGTGCATTACATTACATGTAGGATGGGGATTGACCGTGAGATGCCTTGATGACGAGTTTGACCCTTCTCTAAAACAAAGAGGGTGAGGAGTTTATACGAGTTTGACCCTTCTCTAAAACAAAGAGGGTGAGGAGTAGTTCCCGACATTAGGGAATTTGCATGAGGGAGTTGCTACCCCTCATGAGGCTAGTGTAATGGCCACTAGTCTTAGTTTCAACCCATACGGGAATCAAGTATTATGCTCCGTGCGTTTGCTTGTGAACTTAGGTGGGTGCCATTGAGGTGAGATGGACTTTATGAGGTGGACATGGGTGGGGATAGTTGCATTGCATATGCATATCATGACTTTCTATTTTGAGAAAACCTTATGAAGTTTTATCTTAAATCTATATAAGTGTAAAAGATATTTTTGGAGGTTGCCTCGGGTGTTAAGGTTATCCTTTCCACTCATAATGAGATAACCTCGGGTAACTCACTAGGCATTTCCATTGCCTAACTGTTTTGATGTGTACTCAGGTTAAGGCTTGGAGATTAAGGCGAGGCGGGAATTTTAGAAGACCACGGGATGTGTGGCCATTTAAACCTTGTTTTTGTACTTGAATTATGATACCTCCTCGCTATACATTGTTAAACAACTTTCAATTGTTTTGATGTTTTTGGGACCGAATTTCCGCGATGATGAAACTCTTTTAAAATTAATGAAGTTATATTTGAGGGTAAATGTTTTAAATTATTAAACCCTAGCGAGGGGTGTCACAATTTGGTATCAGAGCATTGGTTTAAGTGAATTAGGTACTAGGATTAGTACTTAGACTTAAACTTAAGGTGCTCATGGGTGAGGGTTATGTATTAGTTAACTAATTATATACCACAAGATTAATGTTTATCTTTCTCAGAATGGTGAACACTCGTAGCATGGTTCCGTCGGGTGAAGTTCAAGGAAGTGGGGCAGGTGATGAGGCTCAATCACAACCCATTTCCCTTGCAAGCATTGAGAAGATGATGCTGGATTTAATGGCCAAGCAAGAAGTAAAGATGATTGGTAAGATGAAAGAGTTAATGGAGGATCAAGAGGTACGTTTGAGAGATGAAGTGAAGAACTTGTTTGGGGATAACACCGCTTCGGGTGGGCATGATACAAGTAGCTCGTATGATAGTATGCAACATGGACCTCCTAGTAACACTGTGTCCCAAGACATGGTAACACCCAGGAAAAGGTGTAGCTTCAAGGACTTCAACTCTTGCAAGCCACCTACTTACAATGGGACTTTAGACCCGGTTGTACTTCACAATTGGGTAATTGAGATCGAAATGGCCTTTTATGCTTGTCAATGCGGTGATGATCAACGCGTGAACTTCGCAATCACTACTCTCAAGGAAACGGCTCTTGAGTGGTGGTTGGAGACTAAAGAAATGATGGATTTGCATGTGTTGGAGAGCCTAACTTGGGATGTATTCTTGGAAAAGATGAAGGAGAGGTTTTGTACTAAAGAAGAGATCCGTGATCTTGAAAGAAAGTTCCTTGACTTGAAGAAAGACAAAATGACTATCACGGAGTACAATGCTAAATTTCGGAAACTTTTGAGCTTTGCTAGAAGATTGGCCCCGGATGAGGCCACTAAAGTGGATCAATACGTGGGAGGTTTACCTTGGAACTACCGACTTAACTTTGAAGCTGCTACTCTTGAAGTTGCCATGAGAAAGGCAAGGAAGATTGAGAAGACATTAGAAGAACGAGACAAGGAGAGACCCCAATTTGCAAACAAGAGAAAGGAAGGCCACGACTCACGTGGAAAAGGAGCAACCGAACAAAAGAAACTGAAATTTGATGGTAGAGGAAAGAGTGGTGAAGCTATATCCAAAGCCAAGGAAGATGGTACATGTTTCAAGTGTGGTGAAAAGGGACATTTCTCAAACGCGTGTCCTAAGGGTTTCAAGTGCTACCAATGTGGGGATTTCGGGCACAAGGCGAACGAGTGCACCACAAAGAGGAAGGAAGGTAGTGGAGGTGGGAGAAGTGAAGCACCTCGAACTCGAGGAAGGGCTTTTCAAATGACCGAAGAGGAAGCTAGGGAGAAGGCAAATGTGGTGTCAGGTATATTTCTTGTTAACTCTCTACCCGCTTCTATGCTTTTTGATTCGGGGGCTACTTATTCCCATGTGTCACCTAATTTTGCAAAAAGACTACAATTACCTTTGCATAAGCTTGAGTATGAACTAGTGATAGATGTAGCGGGGGGTGCAAGCAAAATTGTGAGTAAAGAGATATCGCATGTGAAGGTGGAGTGCAGTGGGGCAGAATTTTGGGTGGATCTTATACTTCTGGATGTTGGGGGATTTGATGTAGTTCTGGGGATGGATTGGCTTGCAAAGTATGATGCTGAAATTTTATGTGGAAAGAAGATGGTGAGAGTGAAGACACCAGAAGGCGAACCCATTCTTATTTATGGGGACAAAAGAAGAGTACCCACCAGTGTGATCAACGTGATGAAAGCAAGAAGATGTTTGAGGAAGGGTTGTCAAGCTTATTTAGCATATGTGGTAGACACCGTAAAGGAAAAGAAGACTTTGAAAGATATTGAAGTAGTACGAGGTTATCCCGAGGTTTTTCCCGATGATCTACCCGGTTTGCCACCGGATCGTCAAGTGGAATTTCGTATCGACTTGGTACCCGGAACTGCACCTTTAGCCAAAGCTCCGTATCGTTTAGCACCCGCAGAATTGAAGGAGTTGATGACTCAATTACAAGAGCTTCTTGATAAAGGTTTCATTAGGCCTAGCTCTTCCCCTTGGGGAGCTCCAATCCTATTTGTGAAGAAAAAGGACGGCTCCATGAGAATGTGTATTGACTACCGGGATCTCAACAAAGTGACTATCAAAAACCGGTATCCTTTACCTCGTATTGACGATTTATTTGATCAATTGCAAGGTGCGGGTTACTTTTCAAAAATTGATCTTCGGTCGGGTTATCATCAATTGAAAGTAAGAGATGAAGACGTAGAGAAAACGGCCTTTCGAACAAGATATGGGCATTTCGAGTTTCTTGTAATGCCTTTCGGGCTAACTAATGCACCCGCAGCTTTCATGGATCTCATGAATCGGGTGTGTAAGCCGTTCCTTGACAAGTTTGTGATTGTGTTTATTGATGACATCCTCATTTACTCAAAGTCGGAGGCGGAGCATAAAGAACATTTGAAGATGGTACTCGAAACTCTAAAAAGAGAGAACTTGTATGCAAAATTTTCAAAGTGCGAGTTTTGGATCGGGGAAGTCCAATTTCTTGGGCACGTAGTAAATAAAGATGGAATTAAAGTGGACCCGGCGAAGATTGAAGCAGTAATGAAATGGGAAAAACCGAAGAACCCAACCGAAATAAGAAGTTTTCTCGGATTGGCGGGATATTATAGACGGTTTATAGAAGGGTTTTCCAAGATTGCATGTCCGTTGACTTCGTTGACCAAGAAGAATGAGAAGTTTGTATGGACCGACAAACAAGATAAGGCGTTCGAGTTGTTGAAGAATAAGTTGTGTGAAGCTCCTATTTTGTCCCTTCCGGAGGGCACCGAAGATTTTGCGGTTTATAGTGACGCGTCGGGTTTGGGCATCGGATGTGTTCTTACTCAGAGGGGAAAGGTTATCGCGTATGCGTCACGACAATTAAAGGAGCACGAGTTGAATTATCCCACGCATGATAAGGAGTTGGCGGCGGTGATCCACGCCTTGAAAATTTGGAGGCATTACCTTTATGGCACTCAATGCAAACTCTTCACGGATCATCAAAGTTTGCAATATTTATTTAGTCAAAAAGACTTAAACGCGAGACAAAGACGGTGGATTGAAGTGTTCAAGGATTATGATTGTGAAATCCTTTACCACCCGGGTAAAGCGAACATTGTGGCGGACGCGTTAAGTAGAAAAGAAATTAGTGAGAAAAGAAGAGTTAAAGCATTAAGAATTGAAGTGGTATCCACACTAGTTGACATGTTGAAAAGTGTTCAAGAAAGAGCTCAAGAAGAGGGTAACATTAAAGAAGAAAGACTTGGCAAGTCGGTGATCTTTGAGGAAAATTCTCACGGATTGAAAACATTTCAAAGTCGTGTTTGGGTACCGTTGTATGGTGGAAAAAGAGAATTGATTCTTGATGAGGCTCATAAGACCAAATATTCCATTCATCCCGGATGTACAAAAATGTATATGGATTTGAAGCCTTTGTATTGGTGGCCGACCATGAAAGTGGATATTGCAAAGTATGTCAACAAGTGTTTAACGTGTTCCTTAGTGAAAACCGAGCATCAAAGACCTTATGGGGATCTCGAGCCATTGGAGGTCCCGGAATGGAAGTGGGAAAAGATCACTATGGATTTTGTTACCAAATTACCGCGAACAAGAAGTGGTCATGATATGATTTGGGTCATTGTGGACCGGTTGACTAAAAGTGCATTATTTCTTGCGGCGAGAGAAACATGGCCTGTTGATAAGTTTGCGGAACTATATAGGGATGAAGTCATTCGGAGGCACGGAGTACCATTATCAATTGTGTCGGATCGGGACAGTCGGTTTACATCACATTTTTGGAAAAGCATGCAAGAGGTATTGGGAACCAAGTTATGTTTGAGTACGGCTTATCATCCTCAAACCGATGGGCAAAGTGAGAGGACGATACAAACGCTTGAAGATATGCTACGTGCGTGTGTGTTGGATTTTGGGGGAAGTTGGGATAGACATCTTCCTTTGATTGAGTTTTCTTACAACAATAGTTACCATTCATCCATAAAGATGGCCCCGTATGAAGCTTTGTATGGAAGAAAGTGTAGATCACCTTCATGTTGGTTACAAGCGGGAGAAAAGGTGTTGGTGGGGCCTAGTTTAATTCAAGAAACCGCGGAAAAAGTGGAGGTGATTAGAGAACGGATGAAGGCGGCCCAAAGTAGACAAAAGAGTTATGCCAACTTGAAGAATCGACCCATGACATTTCAAGTGGGAGATCAAGTGTTACTCAAGGTGTCACCTTGGAGAGGTATAATACGTTTTGGGAAAAGAGGAAAGCTTAATCCAAGGTATATTGGACCGTTGAATGTGTTGGAGAAGATTGGGAAACAAGCCTGTGGCTTCAAGCAACGTTTATTACAACATCCCAAAATCGATGCCGAGGTACTCCTCTTCTTCTTCATTGATTTCTCTCCCCTTTTAACCTGTCATTTTAGACAAAAAACAGCTCAAAGTGTTAGTTTTTGAATTCTAAGACCAAAAGGGTGTTTCAGGTAATTAATCTTTTCTTTGTTTATTACATGAGAACTATATGGTAAGTTCTTATTGAACATAAATTACCTCACAAACCTGTAAAATGTTTTTTTTTCAATAGAACGATTTTCGCAAGTTTCTGAATTGTGACTCAAACCGATCCTAGCAAATTTACCTTTAGAGTGCCTAGGAACCCGTTTCAGGTTGCACATATATAACAACATAATCTCTTCCCACAGCAAAAACACCAAAAGAAACCCGAAACGCCAAAAAAAAATTCGTGCAAAGCACGGAGCTCTTGCTAGTATTTGTTTAATTCCCGTGAATTTGGCCAACATTGTGTATGTTTTTTTTTTGGGTTGTGTCACGCGGGTTGGCGGTTCGTTTACTTGGATCTTCCCACCGCTTTCTTCTTCATTCGCCCCACTTCCTCGATTTTGCGTGTAACATCCTCTATCTAGGGTAATTAATTTATTGAATAATAGTAATAATAAAAATATTTGATAATCTAATAATCCTAATATTTAAATCATAACAATTAAATTAATTAATTCATTTTGAAGAAATAGTTAGTTTAGAGTAGTTAATTAAGGGTTAGTATGGAAATACCATAGGAGGTTCTAGAAGGGGACTCTTATGCAAAGCTAGAACTTATGGTAGTGGTGGGGAGGGACTTTTTGGCAAATATGCAAGAGTAAGTGGTGCTGGAGGGACTTGAGTGCAATTAAGGGAAAACTTGGAGCTTTAGTGGGGAGAAACCCCATTCCTTCTTTCATTTTACGATTTTGAGAGAAGAGGAGGAGCAAGGGGGCGATTTCAAGAGGGATTCCAAGGGAGAAGTTCATTTCCAGCAAGATCTTGGTGAATTACATCAGTTCATTGAAGATTTAAGGTAAGAAATCTCATCTCTATGTTGGAAACCCACCATGTTGGGAAGATTGAGTTCAAATTCGGGTTTCATGGTTGGGGGAGATGAACTCTATGATCCCAAAGGTTTAGCATATGAATTCTAGTGATTATTTCCTTTCAATGCAATGGTTTCATGCTTGGAGAATCATTTGAATGTTGGTTGATATCCATGAACCCTAATTTTTGGGGAAAAACCCACTTATGGGTGGAACCTTGATAATTTGGATCAACTTACATCTTAATGAATTCTATGAAGAGCTTAAGTGAATTCCTAATGATTTCAAGTTATTGGAGGAAGGATTTCATTATTGATTGTCATTTGATTGGGTTAAATTGGATACTCCTTGGATCTAAGCTCATGGAGTGAATTTGAAATGATAACATTGTTGGATTAGGTGTCTAAGCCATGACTAATAATTAGTATTTATCTAATTAATAGTAGCATAGTCCATTTGGGTTGCCCTCATAGTTGGAGGATTGGCAGAAAGTCCGGTAGAGAGAAAGATTGATTTATTATGTGATTAATAAATCAATAGAAATTAAATAAATAGTTTATTAATATATTTAAGTGATAATATATTAATTAGAAACTATAATAATTAATTAGAAATTTTTCTGGAATTAATTGGAATTAATTTGGCAGTTAAATTGATTAATTAAAGGTGCAGGGACTAAAACTGTAATTATTCGATAGTTGAGTAAGTGGCAGTGTGAGTAACCATGTGGTGAACGAAATTATATATATAGATATATATATTTTCGAGATATATATATATGTATACTACAGATAAATGGTGTTTGAATGATTAAAATAATAGTTTATCTTAATTCGAATTCAAAAAGGCTTATCTGTAACGATTATCTGATCACCACATGGAGGCTATAAATAGGGAGGCTCTCCCTAACCCTAGGACCACGAAATTTAACTCTCTCTCCCAAGGAATTTTCGGCCAAGAGCTCAGCTAAGGGTGTGACTGCATTTGAGGCAAGAGATTTCTGTTGCTTTGCTTCCAAGATTCACCTTAAGGTTGGTTTTTCTTGATCTTTCTTTTAGTTTAATTCTTTCTGGCCTTTTAGGAATTGTTATATGTTTAATTAGAAGAAAAACTAGATCTATATAGGTTGCATGTGAACTTAGGATTTTTAGTTCATAGTTGCAGAAAACCTTTCAGTGGTATCAGAGCTATTTGGTTGTTTTTCTTGTTAAATTGCTATAACTGCTTTCCTGAAAATTAGGGTTTAATTGTTTATAAACCCTAATGTGGCCAATTTCGAAATTTAGGGTTTGTTTTAGAAACCCTAGCCCCTCCCCTATGATTTGGCGATTTTTTGTGGATTAGGTTAGAAGGTATTCTATTTTTGGTAACTTTAAATTGTTTAAAAGATAAACCTTAAAACCCTTTATCCTAAAAATCGAAATTTAAGGGATTAGGATAGGTTTTAATTAATTTGATTAATTTGATAAAAACCTATCTACTTTTGAATTAATTTAATTAATTGGTAATTAAAAGATAATTCAAGGATTTAATTTAATTTAAAATTTAATTGCTTTAAATTGGCGAAAATTAAATAGATAAATCCTAAAATATTTTAAAATGTTTAAAATATCAAATTTAATTAATTTAATTAATTGGTTAATTAAAAGATAATTAAAATCGATTTTAAGGTTTAATTTAATTTGAAATTTAATCGTTTAAATTGGCAATAAATTAAAAGATAAACCAGAAACAATTTTTTAAATGGTTTAAAAAATTACATCTTATATATATTATAATTAGGGAGTTATTATTATATGTATAAGATTAAAATGGTTAGTCAAATCATTAGTAGGCCTCATTCACGAAGCTGGTCTATAAAGTGGGTATAAGGAGACTGCCTATAAAATGGCGGTCTAATGGGTGAACACTCTCGCCCACCGCTCGCCTGATCAGTGGAAGGTCGTTAGCCGAACATGTTTGATAGGACCACCTAATAATCACTAAAAGTTAATGATTCAAAGTACTAGAACACTTAATAAAATCCCAATCTAGTTACTTTAGGAAAAATGTGAATTGATGCTAATCCATGAAATTGCACATTGAACTTTATGAAACATTGGTGGAGCGTGTGTGGTTAACCGGCACGCCAATTGGGGTTCATAAAGAGTTGCAATGGGTTTCCCGGGTATTATCATTGTTGATGGAGCGTGTGTGGTTTACCGGCACATCAATTAGAGATGATAATTAACCCGAGAGTACCAAGCTAATTTGCATGGTTATTCACATCCAGTTTGTGATCCTCGGCATCCCAGTCACAAACAGTGGGGCACATCCGAGATTAAACATGTCATTTAAAAGTTTAATGAATCTCATCAGAACTAGGAATTTCATAAGATGAAATTGATAAGTGTTTATCTACCTTAATGACCATTATATTGTGATTACGGCATCCCTCTTCACACCATAGTTGGGGTATTTTGGATCCTAGCCTTAATAAATAATATATTGGGTAATTATTTAAAAAGGAACAGTTAAACTAATAAATTCTATTTCTTTTATAGATGTCAAGTGTCAATTCTCCTCTTTTTCCTCCTTCACCCATTTCTGAAAGCATCAGAATGCACCTGCTTAATATGGAAAGGCTGACTGGCCTCAACTGTAAAGAATGGCTTCGCAATTGGAGACTGGGTCTCGGCATTGCTGGCAAGCTACATCTCACCGAGTATCCGATCCCAGTTCCACCGGAACAAGTCATCATAAAAGGTCCCTATGATGAATCCGAAGAGATTCGTGACCTCATGCTATCAACCATTGACCCCGAGTTCCGCAAGGATTTTGAATCCTTAGGGCCATATGAGCTGATGCAACTGGTGAAGGAAAGGTTCCAAAAACCAGTTGAAGAGGAACGAGCTAGAATCCTCAGAAGACTTGCAGAGTGCAAGCTAAAGGGAGGAAGTAGCATCAAGTCGCATGTTCTTCAGATTGAAGGGTACATAGGCGAGTTATATAAACTTGGTCATCCCATAAGTCAGGAGGAGAGTGTTAACATCCTGCTCGCTTCGCTGACAAATGAGTACGATCTGTTCATTCAGACGTATAGAAAGGAAGACCAGGAAAAGACCCTCATGGAAATGCGTCCACTGTTGACTTTATACGAGTCACTCTTGGACAGGCATAGCTCCAATGGCTCAGCTACTTCTGGATTAAGTCCAGTGAAGAGACGTAACAAGAAACGGTCGAGATCGACTAGACATGTCTCAAACTAGGAATCCGCAAAATCGGATACAGTCACGGAAAGATTGGAAGACGCTCCAACTCTTTTGAAAGCTCAGGTATATCTAAAAACCTCAAAACTCCTGTTCCAAGATTTCTTGATACATAATGTGACAGTCGCATTTTGGTTTGTATGCAGGGAATCAAGAAGGCACGGGACTCTGTCGCATAGGAGCACATTTGGATTGGATCTCCAGCTCGTGCAGTTTTGAAGTTTAGATAGATATTAAATATTGTTATTAGTCTTTAGATACATTTTTGGCATTGTCTATTACATTGTTCAAGGATTTTATTTTTAATAAAATTGTCATATTTTCTTTTAACACCTGTTGTCTGAAATTGTCCTTGAAATGTTATATGAATGTGTTGAATGTATGATTAGTAATAACTTGAATGTTGATGCATCCAAAGTGTTTGGATTCAAGAATTGTGTCATTTATGATTGTTAATACAAATGTTATAAGAATCAATTCAACCACAGGTCCAGTTGGACAGGACCTTGGAATCATTTGACTTAGAGTCACTTGATGAATTGAGTTCTTAATGTGTCAAGAAATGAATCAACCAAAGGTCCAGTTGGACAGGACTTTGGAATCATCTGACTTAGAGTCAGATGATGATTAAGTTCTTCATAAAGCACATATGGCAAGAAATGAATCACCCAAAGATCCAGAGGATAAGATTTTGGAATCAGTTGACTTAGAGTCAACTGAAGATTGCAAGTCTTAAACCAAGTTAACAAAGTCATTAGTCTACATAGATATGTAAAAGACATTGAGATTAAGAGCAACGGACACACCTGTTGCGGTGTGTTGCTCGAATCTTGAGATAGAACACAATTGTTTGTACTTCACAATATTCATCATTCGGTATGATGAATATGACATTGCTTATCGGTATAAGTAATTGAATTGAGACCTTAAACAGTCCAAGGACTTCAAAGGAAGTACAAGTTCCACAGAACCTGAGCGATAACATAAACTGAGAAAAAGGTTTCACAGTTCATTCTCTTCCAAGAATATTAATGGTTATAATGTGTCTTAGGGAAGATAATGGAGCATTGGTCGAAACCGTTCGATCCTCGGTGTATGAGATACATTGCCAATTAGTTTCCAATAAGATGAACACTATACCAGTCAGTCCATATAAACCATACTCCGACCACATCCTAGACTAAGTAGGTCTTGCAAACACTGCTTGAAATGTAAAGCTGGGATTATCCCACTTGTACATAGAAAGTCCAGGGTCTTGTAGTGTTCATCTGAACCTCATGACCAGCTGAACTTGATCAGCATTGTCATTTCATTAGCTATCCCACTGTAACTAAAGAGCTCTTTTAGAAAGAACTCATGGTCTAAGGAAACAGTGGGAGTTGGGACAGTCCTAAATGAGTTTAGGATTAGCAATGAAAGAACCTTTTAGTCATCACTAGGCTTGGAGCAGAAATCAGATTTCTGCTTTACAACTGACATAATCTCCTCTTAACCAGTGGTATTGATCACCATCATAAGTAGTTGTGATCAGGGTGACATACCGATTGGTGGTAAAACACTGCAGTTGGTACGGATTTGCAATCCGACTACTTGGAAGCATTGGTGAGCCCGGCTGCTGCCAAATAAGAGGACCTTAGGGCGAGACACGGTCTGTATGAAAATTTGATTGATTTTACACCTGGTCTAAAAACCAGTGGGAGTAACTGAGTTATCAAAAGAAAGCAACTTGGACATATACATACCTTCAGAGCATCTAGTTGAGTGAGTCGATACTCAGAGTCAAGCAATTGATTTCGAGTAAAGCACTCTCAATAGCAGATGAAATCCGAGAGGATTCTGCGTGGCATAGTGTGAGTCGTTAGTGGAGCGTGTGTGGTTTACCGGCACACTAATAGGGACACACATAGAGCATGCCATTACAAAAGGTACATGGCCCCGGGTTTCGTCCCACGGGGATCTCGCAAGAAAGGATATTCAGATTCTCAAAATATGCCAAAGGATTGGATTTTGAGAAAGGACTGAAAGATTTCCATTAAAATGTCAGAAAGGTTTGGATTCTCAAAATGTACCATAAGTCCTGGATTTTGTGAATAGTCTATAACCATGTCAAAGCCAGTGGGAGTCGCCGTTATCTACTATCTCCATACGTGGGATACATAATGTTTCTAGGAAACGTCTCTTTTCGTTACAAAGTGTAATGACTTGGTGTTAAGAGACAGATCGCTATGAAAGCCTTAATAGAAATACGGCATACTCAGGTGGTTGTAAACGTCTATGAGATAGATCCAGATTCTGCCAAGATGATCTTGATGAGATTCAAGATGCATAGACCTAGGAAAAGTTTTCTTATCATTTCAAAGTGTGATGACTTGGCGTGAAAGAAACTAAGAAGGTGCAATATACTCACATAATTCAAAGTCATCTATTAGATAGATGAAATCACCAGCATAGACCTAGCCATTCTAAGCATGATCTTGATAAGATTCAAGATGCATGAGAAGAGTCTCTGAAAGGAAATAGTTTTTCGAAAATCATGACACAAAGGATTATAAATAATCCTTGGATTCTGAAAGGGTTTGGAATAGGATTAGATCGGGTTCCACAAGTTTTGGATCGATCATAAAGTCATGAACATGTCCTGATAACTTAATGCTTAGGGCATAGTAAGTTGGATTCAGGACATTGCCTGGCTGGGAATACTGGATGGATTGGTTGAACTAAAGTGAGAATTCATTAGGAAATGATTAGGGTGAAAGTGATAGTATTAATTTGAAAGATTTTCAAAGTGGTAATTATTAACATCAGGGCATGATGTTAATAGACTTCATGGTTACAAAGTCTCGTTGGTATTCTGATGGAGCGCGTGTGGTTCACCGGCACATCATAACACCTCGAAATAGTCTTAGGGTGCAGTCAAGTAGACTAAAGATCCCAGAACCATAGGAAGTCACAGTACACATTCACAGAATGGAGTTAAAAGAGAAATTGACAGGATAACATATTGAGATGTTATCGGATGAGCATCCGATTGGATCATCTGCAATAAAATGTATAAGTATAAGATACTTTGGATACATAGAAAGAGTGTAAGGTTGATAAAGACATAGATGTAAAATTAGAATTGAAAGTTTAAAAGAAATCTTGAAACCGATAACAGTTTATGACAAGGTCCGACTTGGTGATTACCTTGTGGAGACTTGGTAATAAGCAGGAGTAGCTGCCAGTCAGATCTTTATGTTTCACTTTTGCATGTTTTACTTCCCGAATAATTTAATTATTCAGATAGGTCCACAGTCGCTCATACTTTGGGAAGTAAGTATTGAATCAAGACTGTCATGAATTGGTTTGTAGACTGTCTAAAGAGTTAGACATAGCAATAGGATTGCTACAACATTCATGAGTACTTAGAAATAGAGATTTGAGTATTGGATAAACCCACGCTCAACAGATTGCTTCATGGATTATATCACAAGCAATGTTGAGACGATAATATCTTATGATCTTAAAGTGGAGAGATATGAGTTATGATTTACAAGGCAGTTGTTCATTGATAATATGAAAACGCATCGGTAACTCGATGTTATAAAACATGTTGTTGTGAATGATTTGACTTGTAAAAGATATAAGCATATAAGTCAAAGCTTATTCGTTCCTTGACCCTGATGGGAAACAGATATCTGTAGGCCTCTCGATGATTTTGAAGTTGACTAAAGTGCTGGCCAGCCTGGACTAAATTGATGTGTTCAATTAGAAGTTCTAAAGTCATGAGCAGAATCGGAAATCGGGGAACAGAGTATCGGACAGAGATTGATCTCAATCCATGTCTCGTGTCTGAAAATATCTTGTTGGACGAAGGATCATATGATCACTTATCTTTGGACAGAACTGACTAGGTCAGAGTTCGGCAGCGGTTTCTAGGAAGCTACAGTTGCTAAATTAATTAGAGGGTAAATTGGTAATTTTAGTCATAGACTTATCCAAGTGGGAGACTGTTGGATTAGGTGTCTAAGCCATGACTAATAATTAGTATTTATCTAATTAATAGTAGCATAGTCCATTTGGGTTGCCCTCATAGTTGGAGGATTGGCAGAAAGTCCGGTAGAGAGAAAGATTGATTTATTATGTGATTAATAAATCAATAGAAATTAAATAAATAGTTTATTAATATATTTAAGTGATAATATATTAATTAGAAACTATAATAATTAATTAGAAATTTTTCTGGAATTAATTGGAATTAATTTGGCAGTTAAATTGATTAATTAAAGGTGCAGGGACTAAAACTGTAATTATTCGATAGTTGAGTAAGTGGCAGTGTGAGTAACCATGTGGTGAACGAAATTATATATATAGATATATATATTTTCGAGATATATATATATGTATACTACAGATAAATGGTGTTTGAATGATTAAAATAATAGTTTATCTTAATTCGAATTCAAAAAGGCTTATCTGTAACGATTATCTGATCACCACATGGAGGCTATAAATAGGGAGGCTCTCCCTAACCCTAGGACCACGAAATTTAACTCTCTCTCCCAAGGAATTTTCGGCCAAGAGCTCAGCTAAGGGTGTGACTGCATTTGAGGCAAGAGATTTCTGTTGCTTTGCTTCCAAGATTCACCTTAAGGTTGGTTTTTCTTGATCTTTCTTTTAGTTTAATTCTTTCTGGCCTTTTAGGAATTGTTATATGTTTAATTAGAAGAAAAACTAGATCTATATAGGTTGCATGTGAACTTAGGATTTTTAGTTCATAGTTGCAGAAAACCTTTCAAACATGGATTTGATTCAATGGAAATGATAATGGATGGTTAGGAAGGAGGTAATGATGTATTATTTTGAGTTAGAATAATGTTATTTCAATGGTTATGAGTTTGGAGAAGTGTTGGACCTTGATTTGGGTGAAAAGGAGTGAAAATGACCAAGAACCAGAGTTGCAGCAGGTCTACACGACCCGTGCAGGGTCACACGACCCGTGTAGCGGGCCTGGAGGCCACGGGTTGGATTTCAGCAGGTCTACACGACCCGTGCAGGGTCACACGACCCGTGTGAGTGGGTCTGGGCTCTCGGATTAAATCCACACGACCCGTGTCAAAGGACACGACCCGTGTCAGTCTGTACAGTCCAGAATAGTTGGGTTTTGAGCTTTAAGGGTTGGAATGTTGAGTCTAATGATCAAGTTAACTCTTAGGACATGTTTAACTAAGATTTTACTCTTAATTAGTGAAGTTTAACTAGTCTAGAGTTATTTGTAATGTCGAATATTATTTCTTGTAGGAGAGGAGTAATCGAAGTAAAGCAAAGATTAGCATACTACTTTGGGACGTAAGAGAGGTGAGTTACCGGGAGTACACATCCCCTTTTAACTTGATGTTTTATTACAACTATCATGCATACTTCTATGTGTTAAATGTTGCATAAATCTTAAGTGTGCATAACATCAAAATGAGTCTTTTTCAATGTGAATATTATAAATTATATAAAGAGGTTTTGAGAAACATTTGGACATCCTATGTGTGCATTACATTACATGTAGGATGGGGATTGACCGTGAGATGCCTTGATGACGAGTTTGACCCTTCTCTAAAACAAAGAGGGTGAGGAGTTTATATGAGTTTGACCCTTCTCTAAAACAAAGAGGGTGAGGAGTAGTTCCCGACATTAGGGAATTTGCATGAGGGAGTTGCTACCCCTCATGAGGCTAGTGTAATGGCCACTAGTCTTAGTTTCAACCCATACGGGAATCAAGTATTATGCTCCGTGCGTTTGCTTGTGAACTTAGGTGGGTGCCATTGAGGTGAGATGGACTTTATGAGGTGGACATGGGTGGGGATAGTTGCATTGCATATGCATATCATGACTTTCTATTTTGAGAAAACCTTATGAAGTTTTATCTTAAATCTATATAAGTGTAAAAGATATTTTTGGAGGTTGCCTCGGGTGTTAAGGTTATCCTTTCCACTCATAATGAGATAACCTCGGGTAACTCACTAGGCATTTCCATTGCCTAACTGTTTTGATGTGTACTCAGGTTAAGGCTTGGAGATTAAGGCGAGGCGGGAATTTTAGAAGACCACGGGATGTGTGGCCATTTAAACCTTGTTTTTGTACTTGAATTATGATACCTCCTCGCTATACATTGTTAAACAACTTTCAATTGTTTTGATGTTTTTGGGACCGAATTTCCGCGATGATGAAACTCTTTTAAAATTAATGAAGTTATATTTGAGGGTAAATGTTTTAAATTATTAAACCCTAGCGAGGGGTGTCACATTGCGTCTTTGTGTACTGCTTCACCGCTTCACCGGATTCTCCGCCGGTCACCGCTTCCTTCCTTTCCAGTCCCGCTTCGTCCCCTTCATCCACATCGTCTCCTCATCGCTTCTCCACCGGTGGTCACGTCGGTTTATTTACTTTTGTTCACGAAACGGAAGACTAACAACAGGATCAAGATCCGAAATCAATTAAAACTGTTTAATTCTGTGTGATAACTGCGTTCTTGAACAACCACGAGCTGTCTTCTCGGAATGCAAGAAAGGGAGTGAAAATCCCCAATCGCCAAATCAATCAATCAACAGACGTTTTCTGCTCGGGTGATTTTCTGTTCATATACACGAATTGTTACGTTATCACATAAACTTTGACGATTGATTGGAATTTGAGCTAGGATTCTTTGTAATTGTACAAGTATCGATTAGAATTGAGGAAATTAGGGTCTTTTGTATTTTCTCGATCCATGGTGTAGCTAGCAGAGTTTTCGTGCACTTGTAGTAATTGTACACGCGGTCTTCAGATGTATTTCGTTGTCGGTTGTCTTACTCATATCTGGATACTAAATTACACTTTGGTGACACAAGTTTCAGATGTCTAATTGATTTGTTCTGTATGGTTGGTGAACATGCAATCAGTTGATAATCCTCCTGACTCTTTCTATAAAAACAACGATCAGATTGCATTGCAGAATTGATGAATATGTTCTACAGGTAGAAATTTCTTCTCTTGGTTGGCCTGATGGGTGCTCCTAAGCAGAAATGGACATCTGAAGAAGAAGCAGCTCTTAAAGCTGGAATTCTTAAGCATGGAGCAGGAAAATGGCGCATAATTCTTAAGGATCCAGAATTCAGCAGTGTGTTGTACCTGCATTCTAATGTGGATCTTAAGGTTTGCATATTTCATTCTTTTTATGCCATTTTCTGGTGGAAAGTATTGTATATTTTCTTCTAATTGTTGGTTTTTGGACTTAAATCAGGACAAATGGAGGAACATGAGTGTAATGGCAAACGGATGAGGGTCTAGGGAGAAGGCTAGATTAGCCCTAAAAAGAGTGCAACATGTCCCTAAGGATGACAACCCTCTTGCAGTTGCAATCGCAGATCCAAGTGATGAAGACTCGGGTGATATGAGGCCTATTCAGTATTCTAGTGGTTCTCCTCAAGTCAAGTTGGTGGTTCAAAAATATCTATGATAAGGTTAGACCCCGTTTCTATTTTCCATTAAGTTCTGTATAGAATATGGATAAATGATGTCTTTTTGGATAAAGTGTTGTTTGGACAAATGATGTCTGTGTGGATAATTTAGGTGTGTTGAGTAAACCCTTTAAATGACAGTAAATGACCATTTTAACCTTTGTTTGGAACTACTGTTATATACAAATGACAATAGCTACAAATAACCGGCATACATACAGGTATGTATGTGATCAGCTTGGTGGATTGCTTATATTATGTGTAGTTTCAAACATTGGGAATCTCTTCCTATGAATCATGGTTGTTTTGTAATTAGAAGATGATGGTATCAATAGTTATATAGCCTGTGACAATGGTTTTGTGAAGTTGACAAAAGCAGAAAAAAGAGCAAAGCTTAAAAAGTTAAGAAAAGAAGCAAAGAAACAAGGGACACCAGTGACAGAATTAGAGGAAGTGCAACAAAGCTCTCAAGCCGAAGTTTTGGTAATTACTATTCTATTATTATTATTATTTTTTGATCCCTTAAAATATGTGACTATTTTATTTATATTTAATTATATAGGCTGAGGTGGAAAACGATCTCTCGCTTTAAGAAGCTAATGAGAAAAAGAAGTTCAAGCTTGCTGAGCTTGGAACAGCAACGCTTACAGATCCTGAAGAAAATATTAAATTCTTAAAAGAAATGCTACAAATTTGTAAAGATGGAAATCAGGAAATTTCAGTACTTGGTCTAAAGTCTTTGTTAGCTGTTTTTAAAGACATCACACCAGGGTACATTATTTAATATTGTTTTATTTATATAATCGTATTTTCTTGCATTCATGTTATCTAACTCTTTTAAATTATGTCATTCTTGAAAACAGAAACCGGATTACGCTACCTACCGATAAAGAGTTGGCAATGGTTGTATCAAAAGACGTCAACAAAACCCGTTTTTTATGAATCCACACTTTTAACTGTGTAAAAGGTTTGATACACATGATTTTTAGCTTTTTATGGTTTTAACTCATTATAAATAATAATATTCTATTTGGTTCAATTTTAATAGGCATTCCTCCAAAAGCTAATGGGATTGGGAGTTGTCATAAAGAATATAATTGAGTAGATTGTATAAAGTACAATGCTGGTTGAATTGCTCAAATCATCCTCATCAGGGGACCCAAGATCAAGTTGGAAGGTATGCTCATATATTTATACGACAAAATAATTAGTTTCGTGTAATTTTTGCTATTTCAGTTTTGAAAAGATCATCATGTGAAAGCAAACACTTTACTGGTTGGTATATTGCAGGTACTCATCATGGATAAGGTTATTGTTAAAGTTATGTCATCTGTGTGCAAAATGACAGATATAACGGATCGAGGAGTTTCATGTAAGCATAAAAAATGTCAATCCCTGTGTTGTATATCTCAAATTGCTGAAATTGTAAATTTTCTTTTTCGTTAAATTGGGACTTTAATTTTCTATACTCAGACTCAAGTGTCTTTTTTTTTCTACAGTGGTGGAAGACCTCTTTAAGAGAAGGCAGCCTATGCCTTCTATGGATGCCATTTATTTCATTCAAGCAATTAAAGAGAAGTATGTCCCACATTTTTTTGTTTACTATTTTTCATTTCGCATTTAGTTGTTCTCATAGATTCATGTAAAAGATCTACTTCAATATCAGCTATATTTGGATGATGGATTCTGGAATGTTGTAATCTATAATAAACAAATAAATTGTGACACGTAACGACTTTTAATTCTTTTTTAAGTTACAAACCATTACAATTTTGTACAGTCAATTTAAGTGCATGTAGACATTCTAAAATTACCATTTGTCTTTTTTTTCCAAGTTGCAGTTTCAATAAATAGAACCGCAACATCACAAGTTCCTAATTACCCAAATCTTCCCTCTTAGCTGTTATGCCAAGTTCTAAATGCTACATTACATGTATACCCTGTTAACATCTAATTATATATAATTTTTTTTTACACTTTTACTCTGCTTTTATTAATCTTTCTTTTATTTTGGTGGTTTAAATAGGCAGATACAGACACCGATGAGATCTATGCCCAAATGAGCCTTCGATCTGTGAACTCGGTGAGCCCCACAAAATTTATCAAAGGGCAAAATGCAAGAAATAGTCCAATTTTTTCTTATTAGGGCATTGTACTTTGAAAACTCTACAAAATTCTAGCATTGTACTTCCAAATTTTTTTCTTACTTGTATATTGTATTTTGAAAAGTCTACCCAATTATAGCAATGGAAATTGCTTTTTATTCCGATTTCATTGCTATAATTTGGAAGAATTTTCAAAGTTCAATGTTGTAATAGGAAGAAATCGAAGTAGGATACAAACACAAACAAATTAATATAAGTACATTGCTATGCAACAAAAAGTCAACTACAATCTTTCAAAAAGTCAAATACTCTATTGATTCATTTATTATAACATCCTACTTCCATTTTTTCCTATTAGAGCATTCTACTTTACAAAAGCTACCCAATTACAGCAATCTTATCCAAATCTTTCTAACAAGAAAAAAGAAGAAAAGCCCTAATTATTAATGCTATAATTTGGTAGACGTTTCAAAGTACAATGTCTTAATAAGAAAAAAACAAAAGTACAATGCTATAATAGAAAGAAACATAACCACGATGCTATAATACACCAATAAACGAAAGTACATTGCTATTTCCTGTATTCACCTTTTTCTTTAATAAACCGAATCATCAAAATTGCAACTTAAGGCTAATAATTTTGCTTATAAATACATATTGAAATCAGGAAAAAGATGTTCTTCCAATACCAGATTTTGGAATGAAACCAAGTAGACATCCGAGTGAATTTTTCTGCAAGACTTTGACACCAAGTGATACAAATAGACATGGCAGCTTTTCTGTTGTACCCCGAAGACCAGCAGAATAATTATTTCCACAATTGGTAACTTTTTTTTTTCTTATTGAAAAAATATTAAAACCATTTTTCATCGTGTTATATTTTTGTTGTCAGGATTTTTCAATGCAACTGCCAACTCAAGAGCTTATTGTGCGAGATTTATATGATAATACATGGACATTTCGCCATATATACCGGGGTGAGTAATTAATCCAACAGTATTTTTGTCATTTTTAAAATTGTTTATTTATGTCGAACCCTTCCGTTTCATTCTATCTCCGAATCTTGCCATGTTTTGAGCGGAACAGTTGCTGGAAATTATTACCCGGTACGTGTCATCATTAGATTAGGGTAATTTAGTCATTTTACATGGTTCAGTAAGCTCCAAGGACGATTTCTGAAACAAAGTCTAAACTTAGGGACGAAATTGTAACAAAAGAGAAACTTGGATTGAAACTGCAACATTTTGCCAACAACAGGGACTGTTTCTGTAGTTTAGTTTAATTCATATGGAAATGATCTCATTTTTTACTTAATTAGATAAAGTTGATTATGTATTCAATGTGAAAATATCTCCCCTGACTCGTGCATAGCACAAGTGAACCGCTAGTTTTTTTTTAAAACGAGTTCGATCCTTCGATATGGATGATGGATCACATATTCACATGTTATCATTTAAACACTATTCTTTTTTTTTTCTTTTTTTTTTCATATAGTGTATATTTAACATCATCAAAAAGTTCCAATGCCATGTTCCATATTTCCTGAAACGATCTTGCAACATGCTTGTGCAAAATCACAATGCAATTAAAAAACTTTATTTAGAAAAATAAACTAAAAAGTTTTTAACTCGTAAAGCAATTTTTGCCAATACAATCTAATAAACTATCAACTATGTACAGAAAAAAACAATAATTTTTCAAACAGAATATCACATTAGACCCAAACCCTAAACCAATTTCATGAAAATGCCTTCCATAAATCAATGTCTTCATTCGTGGCGAGAGAATGAAGTTTAAAACTTTGTTATTTCATGAAGAAGACTATAATTCCTAGTTTATGTAATTTGTTGGAGATGAACCTAGGTTATTCGATATTGAACCTAGGTTATTTGAAGACTATAATTCTAAGTTTTTAATATTTATGTAATTCGTCGTCGACGTTTGTTTATGTCATTTCAAGTTCAGTCTAAGTTATCCAAGTCCAAACAATGTTGTTTCTTATTTTATATCCTAACCAAATACAATAGAAGTTTTTTGGTATTTTTGTAGTATTTTTTGTATTTTTGTAGTATTTTAAAAAGAAAAACAAATATTCGGTATTTATACCGGTTTAATCGGAACCGGTTATTACAAAACCGGTTTTAACTGGAATCGGAACCGGTTCGACCGGTTTGCACTTCCCTTGATAAAAAAAACGGCTAAAACCGGTTAGGTTTAAACCGAAACCGGTTGATGGAAAACCGGTTCGGAAAAAAACCGAAACCGGTTAAAACAGGCTTATGTGCACCTCTACTCTGGCCCCGTAACAACTTAGCCCAATAAATACTCCTGTCCGTTTTTTCAGCACATATTATTTATCATCGCAGCATAAGCATCATACATCTTCAACTTAACCAAAAAAAATTAATAATTTAACTCTTCTGACAGATAGTGTACAATTCTCTCGTTCCAGTTTCCTTTATTTTGCCTAAACATTGCAACTTTTATATTCTTTTTTCTTTCATATTGTTTTTAGGACCAAAATACCCTTCAAGTAAAAAAAAGATTCTAGATTTTTCCAAATATTCCAATAACCCAATAGAAAATCTAAATATAATTAACTCCCACAACATGAATCCTATAATAACCAGGGGCGGAACACGATCAATAGTTCTAGGGAGGCCGAAACAAAATTTTTAAAATTAACAAACAGCTTGTTGTAATAAGTTAGTTATGCCACGTGTTAGTTTGTTAAGTTAGTTAGACGTTACTGTTAGTTTGGTAGTTGAGTTAGCTAGCTTGATTGTATATATTCCTTTTCTTGTTGTATTCGTTTTTCAATCAATGAATGAACACTTTCATTCTCCATCTTTTCTCTCAAACCAACATGGTATCAAAGCAATGACCATTATCAAACTTCATCATTCTTCGTGATCTAGTTCAAACTATTTTTGTCTTCCTCTTGATTCAACTCATCAATGGCGGACTCAACTAATTCCTCTCCAGTTCAAGGTTCTTCAAACAACAACACTTCAGATCCACTATACCTTCATCCGTCTGATCATCCGGGAATGCTTCTGGTTTCAAAACAACTTGATGGACCAAATTTTGGTTCATGGAAGAAAGCGATGATGATTTCTCTCTCAGCGAAAAACAAAATCGGTTTTGTAAACGGAAAAATTACGAAACCATCTACAAATGATCCAAACCTCGACTCATGGCAAAGGTGCAATGACATGGTGACTTCATGGATCCTTAACGTCCTAAACAGCGACATAGCTGAATCAGTGATTTACGCATCTTCTGCCTGTGAAATTTGGAACGAATTACACGATCGTTTTGGACAAAGCAATGGCGCAAAGCTGTATCAACTTCAACGAGAAATCTCAGATCTATCTCAAGGATCCAGTGATCTTGCTACCTACTTCACCAAACTTAAGAAGAATTGGGATGAACTAGGTGTCCTATCATCAATTCCTGACTGCACATGTGGCACAGCTCACAAATTCAGAGAAATTGAGCAAAATCAAAGGTTAATCAAGTTCCTTATGGGACTTAACAATGATTATGGATCAGTTAGAGGTAATATCTTGATGATGAAGCCTCTTCCATCAATTGCTCAAGCTTATTCTCTTTTAATCCAAGATGAAAAGCAACGAGAGGTACATTCTTCGTCTATTTTTGTCCCTGAATCTGCTTCTATGAATGCTAAAACCGGAGGAAGTCAATTCAAGAAGAATGTAATCCGTAATCATTGTAAGAAATCAGGACATATATATAGCTAGTAAATGCTATCGTTTAATAGGATTTCTAAAGGATTTTAAGTTTACAAAAGGAAAGAGTATTGCGTCAAATGTCTCTTCTCAATCAAATGATGATGATAATTCGTCAATTGCAAGTCAAGAAGCGACGAATACTCAATTTCAACAACTGATCTCTATGATCAATACTCATTTCAATCCTACCAAAGCTCAATCATCATCTTCTTCTGCTGAATCCACCGAACAAAAGACTTCAACAGTCAATTTCGCTGGTAATTCCTCATCCTTTTTAAAATCTCATAAGAAACAAGATAAATATCATTTTTTAATCACTGGATCAACATATTGGATTATCGATTCTGGAGCAAGTGATCATATGTGATCTAATCGATCTATTTTGATTAAGATACGTAAACTTGAATGCCTTCATCATATTACTCTTCCAAATGGAGAAAATGCAATTGCACATGAAATTGGCAGTACAATCATTGCTGGTAATGTTGTTCTTCACAACGTTTTATATGTGCCATCTTTTCGATATAACCTAATGTCGATTGGTAGACTATGTGCTCAGCTAATGGCATTCGTATTGTTTTCTGAAACGCATTGCTTCTTACTGTAGGGCCCTTCTCAGAAGAGGCCTCTGGTTCTTGGTGAATATCGCACTGGTTTATACTTTGCTCATTCAAAACGAGACATGAAAAATAGTACTGTAATGTCTGTTGTTTATGAATTTTCACCTTGTTCCTTTGTCAGTTTTACCAATTCACTGTGTAATAAAGTTTCTAGTGATACTTTGGCTTCCTTATGGCACAAACGACTTGGCCATCTGCCTTTGTATAAGCTGAAACAATTTGATTTCGTGAATAAAGGGACACTTGAAGTGGAAACAACTTGTTTGATCTGTCCCAAAGCTAGACAATCTAAACTACCATTTAAGCAAAGTCGTATCCATACTTGTTCTCCATTTGATTTGATTCATATCAATACGTGGGGACCTTACCGTGATAAAACATATGATTGATGTTATTATTTCTTGACTATCGTCGATGATTTCACTAGATCCACATGGACCCATTTACTAAGTACTAAAAGTAATGCTTTTCAAGTACTTAAAGGCTTCATTAAAATGGTACAAATTCATTTTGGTACCAATGTTAAAGTCATAAGATTAGACAATGCTCTTGAATTGGGGTCTAGCAAAGAATCTTCATTGTTTCTTCAAGAAAATGGTATTCTCCATCAAATGAGTTGCAGAAGTACACCCCAACAGAACGGGGTAGTTGAACGTAAACATAGGCATCTCCTTGAGACAGCTAGAGCTCTATTGTTTCAATCAAGTCTTCCAATTCGTTTTTGGGGAGACTGTGTTTTAACTGCAACTTACCTCATTAATAGATTTCCCACAAAACTCCTTAAAGGCAAGTCACCATATGCTTTGTTACACAAAACTGAACCTTCGTATGATCATCTTAAAGCCTTTGGATGCTTATGTTTTGCCAGTACACTTAAAGAAAATCGTGACAAGTTTCAACCACGTGCTATTCCATGTGTATTTGTGGGATATCCTTTTGGTAAAAAGGCGTATAAGCTGTATGATATTAATTCCAAACGAGTTTTTGTATCTCGAGACGTTTTCCTTCATGAAAACATCTTTCCTTTCCAAAATTCTAACCCTAATCATATTCCTGTCTTTCCCAATCAGGAATCTTATTATGATATTCAAGATTCAACTCCAATTTTTTCTCAAACTCTTGATACTTCTTCCATTCCTCATTCTCCTCATCAATCACAACTTGATAATCCTCCTATTCATTCTCCTTTTCAGTCACAATCTTCACATTCACTTGCTCATCATAGTCCTCCACCTGTTGCACCTCTTTTACGTAGATCTACACGTAATCATGTACCTCCTTCTCATCTTAAAGACTTCATATGTAATAATGTTTTTTCAACAAATCCACCAGTCTCTTCAATAAACCATATTTGTTTCAATGCTCTTTCCCCTCAAAGTCAAGCTCTTGTACAAAATATAAATGTCATTTCTGAACCTATAAGCTATGAAGAAGCTATTCAGTACCCTGAATGGAGAGAAGCAATGGCGAAGGAATTTGATGCTTTGGCTTCTAATAATACCTGGACTATTGTGGATCTTCCCAAAGGCAAAAGACCAATCAGTTGTCGATGGGTTTACAAAGTAAAGTACAAGGCTAATGGACAAGTTGAACGATATAAAGGAAGACTCGTTGTAAAAGGTTACACACAAAAAGAAGGCATTGATTATACAGAAACCTTCTCACCAGTTGTTAAAATGACAACTATTCGGGCATTGATCACTACTGCTGTTAAGAAAGGTTGGTCTATGTACCAATTGGACGTCAACAACGCATTTCTCCACGGTAATCTCAATGAAGAAATATATATGAAACCTCCTCCTGGACTTTCTTTAGATGATCCACATAAAGTTTGTAAGTTGCAGAAATCCTTATATGGATTGAAACAGGCCTCACGTCAATGGTACGCGAAGCTCTCATCAGCTCTTAAAGAAAAAGGTTATCAACATTCAAAGGATGATTATTCATTATTTCACAAGAAAATGGGAGGAGATATTACGTTAGTTGCCGTTTATGTCGATGATCTTATGATTACCGGAAACAACAATGATGAAATTGAACTCTTAAAGAGTTTTCTTGATCAAACGTTCAAAATAAAAGACTTAGGTATGTTAAATTTCTTTCTTGGGATTGAAGTTCTATATGCATCTTCTGGGGTTGTTCTCACACAACGAAAATTCGCCAATGAAATGATCAAAGAGTTTAGTTGCATTGGAAAATCCGTTTGTCCTCTTCCTTCTAATTCAAAGTTATTACTTAATGAAGGTCAACCATTGAACAATCCTGAGGAATATAGAAAACTCGTTGGCAAGCTAAATTTTTTAACTCATACTCGGCCTGCTATATCCTTTGCAGTCCAACATTTAAGTCAGTTTATGTCTAATCCTTGTTTACCACATTATGAAGCTGCATTACACACTTTACGATACATAAATACTGATCCCACTCAAGGTCTCATGTTCAATAATAATTCAGACTTCACTTTACAAGCCTATTGCGATTCTGATTGGGCCTCGTGTCCCCAATCTAGACGGAGCATTAGTGGATTCTTTGTGTTACTTGGTGGCAGTCCCATATCCTGGAAGTCCAAGAAACAAATTACAGTCTCTTTATCATCAGCTGAAGCTGAGTACCGAAGTATGAGACGCATTACTGCTGAATTAGCATGGCTCTCCAGGTTACTACATGAGTTTTCTGTACCAAATGTCACTCTTATTCAATTGAAATGCGATAGTCAAGCAGCGATTTATATAGCTAAAAACCCTGTGTTTCATGAGCATACCAAGCATGTGGAAATCGATTGTCATTTCGTACGAGAAAAATTACTTGAAGGATTGATTTCTCTACATCATGTTCCAACTCAAGAACAATTGGCTGGTTTGTTTACTAAAAATTTACCAAGCAAGACTCATCATCAACTGTTATGCAAGATGGGAGTTTCTCACTCCTCATCTTGAGGGGGATGTTGTAATAAGTTAGTTATGCCACGTGTTAGTTTGTTAAGTTAGTTAGACGTTACTGTTAGTTTGGTAGTTGAGTTAGCTAGCTTGATTGTATATATTCCTTTTCTTGTTGTATTCGTTTTTCAATCAATGAATAAACACTTTCATTCTCCATCTTTTCTCTCAAACCAACACAGCTAACTAATTTTAAAATAACAATTAAAAGATGCATCTTGACAAACAAACAAAACTATGTATATAAAATATTACTTCCAAAATCCATTTTATATTTACTTATTTTGATTTCTCAATATGACCTTGCTTTTTTCTGTCATTTGATCTTTCACTCGCCGGTTACCCCTCTATCTTTAAAACTCGAAGGCGCAAGTTCGATTTTTGCTGGGTGGAATTTCTTTTTTGGATTTAGATTTCTTATAACCTGACATCTGTCCCATATTTTATTTACAGCTGCCCCTAAATTTCCCCCCTTCCCGTTTTCTCCTTCAAGACACCTGATTTTGAATGCAAACCTGCCGGAGATATGAACATCCTAGTTCTTTGAAAAAAAAAAGCAGCGACTCTCTTTCTTGATTATTCATCCGTTTCCTTTTTCAATTCTTAACTCCTATTTATTTGAAGATATCTTTTTTTACTTCATTTGCAACTTCATTTTACAGTTCCTGCATCTTCGGTGCTTTTGTTTTTAAGATATATGAATATAGTTAGTAGGCAAAAAAAACGGGGGGGGGGGGGGGGGGGGGCATGGCCCCTAGGCCCCTTAAAGCATCCGCCGCTAATAACGTATCATTCAAACCAATTAAACAGCAAAAAAAAAACAAAAAAACAAAACAAAACAAAAGACAAATCCTAAATTACCTTTGAAGAGAAGAAATTAAAGCAACTGAAAAATCTAAATCTAATTGTAAAGACAAACAAAACCTTAAAAGTGAAAGAAAATCATAAAATGTAATTTGATGAATAATTTGTTAGGTAAATGAAGACTTGAATAAGTCCAATTCAAATATGGTGGTTAAAGGAATGAATTATTTATTCATTAAGTTGGTGAAAACAAGCTATAAATAGCCTTCATGTTCACCATATTTCATGCACCACACAAAAAACCAACAACACAACACACAAACACATAAAGAAAATCATAGATAGATATATCACAGTTTCGTGAGTTATCCTTTTGTGCAGAGTCCAGTTTGGCAGCCAAAAGTGCGAGTGATATTTTCTTGTGAGTGGTCAGACTACAAGTGCAGTTTAGCCTTGTATGATTGTAGTGTTTTCTTGGTGTTAATAAAACTCTCTCACTCGTTCGCCCGTGAACGTAGGTCGTGATCCCGTGACCGAACTACGTTAAATATTGTGTTCCGATTTTACATTTTCGTTTACCGTTTATTTCGGTAATTTTATTTCGCTCGTGTCACCGAAATCAAATATCGATTTGTTTGAAGTGCTTAACTCGTTTTGTTATATCCCAACAAACTGGTATCAGAGCTCCGGGTTTAAAGGAAGTCGTATCTCGCGTATGCTCTGTGGTTGCAGCTTAGTCTGATCTTCCACATCAGAAACGAGGTTTCGATTGGCCTTATAAAATATTGTTTTTTTAGCTATGGCTTAAGATGAGAGAGTTAAGATCGACAAATTCGATGGTCACGATTTCGGTTTCTGGAAAATGCAAATCGAAGACTATCTCTACCAAAAAGGGTTACATGAACCTCTGTCTGAAGAGAAGCCTTTTCACCTGAGGCCGGAGGATTGGGAATTGTTAGACCGGCAGGCTCTTGGTGTGGTGAGGTTGTCATTGGCAAAGAACGTTGGTTACAACATTGTCAATGTGAAGACAACTCATGGGTTGATCAAGGCGCTATCTGACATGTACGAGAAACCATTAGCGTCGAATAAAGTTTTTCTGATCAGATAGTTGGTAAATTTGAAGATGATGGAGGGTAGTTCAGCAACTGATCATATAAATGAATTCAATTAAATATTGTCGAGGTTAATATCGGTTGATATTAAATTTGAAGATGAAGTTCAGGCATTGCTGCTACTGTCATCTTTGCCTGAAAGTTGGTCCGGTACGGTCACAGCAGTCAGCAGTTCAGTCGGAGGTGCTAAGCTGACGTTCGAAAGCATTCGAAATTTAATCCTTAGTAAGGATGTGCGCAGACGGAGTATCGGGGAATCTTCCAGTAGTCTTCTAAGCACTGAAGACAGGGGAAGGAAGTCCAATAGAGGAGGCGGTGGTAGAGGAAGATCAAAGTCGAGAAAGAGAGGTCAGTCAAAGAACAGGTCGGATATTACCTGTTGGAACTGCAAGGAGAAAGGTCACTTCAGAAATCAGTGCCCAAAGCCTTCGGCAGACAAAGGCAAGAAGGAAGTTAATATGGCAGTAGATTCTGAAGATGATGCGCTCATTTGCTGTGTTGAAAACTCAACAGAATCTTGGATCATGGATTCTGGTGCGTCGTTCCATGCTAGTCATTCCAGAGAAGTAATGCAGAATTTCCGGCAGTACAAAGGAAAGGTCAGACTAGCAGACAACAAGAGCCTGGATATTTCAGGTGTTGGGGATGTGGTCCTCAAGACAACTTTAGGTACAGATTGGACTTTGAAGAATGTCAAGTTCATTCCTGACTTGAAGAGTATATTTATATCCGTGGGGCAGCTTGATGATGAAGGTCACCATGTCACATTTGGTGATCATCAGTGGAAGGTGACAAAAGGGAATTTAGTTGTTGCTAGAGGACAGAAGCGGGGTACACTTTATATGGTGGAAGTTTCTGATGCCGAAGCACACGCTGTTGAAGAAGTTGGGGCATCTACTCTATGGCACCAAAGACTTGGGCATATGAGTGAGAAGGGAATGAAGATGCTAGTTTCCAAAGGAAGAATACCAGAGCTGAAGATTGTGAAAGTCGATTTCTGTGAGCCATGTGTTCTTGGCAAACAGAAGAAAGTTACTTTCAAGAAGGCTGGTCATCAGCCCAAGTCCGGGAAATTGGAGCTAGTTCATTCAGATGTCTACGGTCCCACTTCAGTTTCTTCAGTGGGAGGATCCTGATACTATGTCACGTTTATCGACGATTGTACAAGGAAGGTTTGGGTTTATTTCTTAAAGCATAAGTCTGAAGTTTTCAGCACTTTCAAGAAATGGAAAGCTACTGTGGAAAATGAAACAGACTTGAAGATCAAGTGTTTCAGATCAGACAATAGGGGCGAATACAGTAGTAAAGAATTTGTTGATTACCTGTGCTGACCAGGGAATCAGAATGCAGAAGACGGTTCCAGAGACACCTCAGCAGAATGGAGTAGCTGAGAGAATGAACCGTACATTGAACGAAAGGGCTAAGAGCATGAGACTGCATGCAGGTTTACCCAAGATGTTCTGGGCAGATGCGGTCAACACAGCAGCATATTTAATCAACAGAGGACCCTCAGTCCCCATAGGGTTCAATATTCCAGAAGAGGAATGGCAAGGTCGTGATATTTCTCTCAAACACTTGAAGGTTTTCGGTTGTGTCTCTTATGTAAAAGTTAAAGACTCGGAGAGAGACAAGCTAGAGGCAAAAGCAAGGAAATGCACTTTTATAGGCTATGGGTTGGATGACATGGGGTACCGCTTCTGGGATAACCAAAATAAAAAGGTTATCAGAAGCTGGGATGTTGTGTTCAACGAGAACGTCCTATATAAAGATGAACTTGCAGAGAGCTCAAGCAGAAACAAACAACCAGAGAAAGCAGAAAATCAAGTCGAGTTTGAAGAGATCTCTGAAGATGACGTTGTGAAACCTATCAGTACTCCAGAGATAGGTGAAAGTTCACGAAGCAGTGGGAGCTCTGATAACACAGGAGATAGTGGGAGCGAAGAAGACAGTAGTTTTGAAGAAGAAGTCGGAGAAGGAGCAGAGACTTAAACTCCTACTGTCAGGAGATCCACTAAACCACGAAAGGCTCCAAACAGGTATTCTCCTTCAGTAAATTACTT
Organism: Cichorium intybus; assembly: GCA_023525715.1. NCBI lineage: Eukaryota > Viridiplantae > Streptophyta > Magnoliopsida > Asterales > Asteraceae > Cichorium > Cichorium intybus. The sequence continues at coordinate 16,525,713 of CM042010.1, forward strand.
ATTGCTGACAGAGAATGGTGAACCTGGGTCTTATTCAGAGGCCCTAAGGATGAAAGATTCCATATAGTGGAAGAGGGCTATGGAAGACGAATTGAGCTCACTTGACAAGAACCATACTTGGTCCTTGGTCAAGCTCCCAGCAGGGAAGAAAGCACTGCAGAACAAGTGGGTGTTCCGGGTAAAGGATGAGATTGATGGCAGTAAAAGATACAAGGCACGATTAGTGGTCAAAGGGTTCCAACAGAAACGAGGGGTCGATTATAATGAGATCTTCTCCCCAGTTGTGAAGATGACTACAATTAGAATGGTCTTGGGAATTTTAGCCTCTGAAGATCTCCATCTAGAGCAGCTAGATGTGAAAACAGCTTTTCTCCATGGTAACCTGGAAGAAGACATCTACATGGTGCAACCGGAAGGTTTTCTCACAGTTGGTAAGGAAAACCTGGTGTGCAAGTTAAAGAAAAGTCTGTATGGTTTGAAGCAAGCTCCAAGACAGTGGTACTTGAAGTTTGATAGCTTCATGCAAAGGAGTGGGTATCACAGATGTGAGATGGATCACTGTTGCTACTTGAAGAAATTCAACTCCTCTTACATCATCCTGTTATTATATGTTGATGACATGTTGATAGCTGGATCCGACATGCAGGAGATCAACAAGCTTAAGAAGCAGTTGTCCAGAGAGTTCGAGATGAAGGACTTAGGGGCTGCTAAGCAGATATTGGGCATGAGCATAGCCAGGAACAGAGTTACCGGTACATTAAAACTTTCGCAAACGAAGTACATCAAGAAAGTTTTAGAAAAGTTCAGCATGGCAGATGCTAAAGCAATAAGTACACCTTTGGGAAGTCAGTTGAAACTCTCAAAGAAGCAATCCCCAAAGACGGAAGAAGACAAAGAACAGATGGCTAAAGTTCCTTATGCATCTGCAGTTGGTAGTTTGATGTATGCAATGGCATGCACAAGACCAGATATTGCTCATGCAGTGGGAGTAGTAAGTAGGTTTATGTCAAAACCAGGGAAAGAGCATTGGGAAGGAGTAAAGTGGCTGTTACGCTACTTGAAAGGAACAGCTGAGATTGCCCTATGTTTAAGAAGAAAGGGGGTAGTCTTAGAAGGGTTTGCCGATGCAGATTTGGGTGGATGTGCGGATTTGTGTAAAAGCACAACGGGATACGTTTTCGCAATCGGAGGTACCGCAATCAGTTGGATGTCTAGGTTATAGAAGAGTGTTGCTCTTTCAACCACAGAAGCAGAGTATATGGCTATTGCAGAAGCAGCCAAGGAGCTTATATGGTTGAAGAACTTCCTATCAGAACTTGGAATGCAACAGGAGGATTGTGTACTGCATTGTGACAACCAGAGTGCAGTTCACCTGGCAAAGAATCCGGTGTTTCACAGTAGAACGAAACACATTCAGATGAGGTACCATTTCATTCTAGAGTTAATCAATGATGGAACTTTGAATCTGAAGAAAATCCTTGGAACGAAGAATCCAGTAGATATGTTCACCAAGGTGGTTACCACAGACAAGTTGAAGTTTTGTATGACTTTAACTGGCCTTCCAGAAGTTTGAAAAGGAGGGATGGCAGGAACGAGAGAGATGTTCAAGTCTTCAAGTGGGAGATTGTTAGGTAAATGAAGACTTGAATAAGTCCAATTTAAATATGGTGGTTAAAGGAATGAATTATTTATTAATTAAGTTGGTGAAAACAAGCTATAAATAGCCTTCATGTTCACCATATTTCATGCACCACATAAAAAAACCAACAACACAACACACAAACACATAAAGAAAATCATAGATAGATATATCACAGTTTCGTGAGTTAGCCTTTTGTGCAGAGTCCAGTTTGGCAGCCAAAAGTGCGAGTGATATTTTCTTGTGAGTGGTCAGACTACAAGTGCAGTTTAGCATTGTATGATTGTAGTGTTTTCTTGGTGTTAATAAAACTCTCTCTCTCTCGTTCGCCCGTGGACGTAGGTCGTGATCCCGTGACCGAACCACGTTAAATATTGTGTCCCGATTTTACATTTTCGTTTACCGTTTATTTCGGTAATTTTATTCCGCTCGTGTCACCGAAATCAAATATCGATTTGTTTGAAGTGCTTAACTCGTTTTGTTATATCCCAACATAATTGTGGAATAAACATTTCCTAACTGATAACTTATACGCCTATTTTCACATTCAAAATGCTTGGATTATGGTTATTCAATTTCTTTCTGAGTGAATCTAAAATAATAAACTAACTTAGTTTATCATGATGGAACAAAACCTTATTAATAAAGTTCATTGCACGTAATATAACCACTTATGTTAGTTCAGCAACTACACCACACCATACTAACCTGAATATTAAGAAACAAGTATATAAGTAAAGGAGTTTTTGATTTTGGAATATTTTCTGTAATTTAAGATTTATAATGTGCGACAACAAAACCATGTGGTAAATCATCTTTTATTGTTGAATTTTAGTTAAAAGTTGGAATTCTATCTACTTATGGAATTTGCAAAAAAGGGTTATTGTTTTGTGATAAAACCGAAATTCTAATACTAAATTTTCATCCAATACGTTGAATGCAGCAAAAGCATGATCCAAATTTCTATATATTGGCGAAACTATTCGATTTTTTATTGTTAAAAGTACTCTATTTTCATCAAACCCAAATCTAACAAAAATCTGATCAACGATGAGATTGGCTCATCTTCCCTCTATAAAACTACACATCATAAACACCTCTTACCCACTTATTTTTTTCTTTATTCCTCTAGTCCATATACGTTGTCCTGTCCTTTTTTTTTTCTTTTAAACCTGAAAATTACAAAAAGTTATATAAGCACAAAAACGATATATGTTGATCGAGACCAATATTTGGAGAGTTTTATTTACTTTGCACAAGACTAATAATATCTGGCTGCATGATTCGGAGGCTAGATTGTAATATCAGCTAGCAACATGAACATAAATACATAGATTTTCCATATACCAAGAAACGGGTCTCTGGAATAAATAAAATTGAAGAACCCGCGGATATGTGCAAAACTTTAATTCTTGTTAGCCGGAAAATGGCTCGTGGTAAAGACAAGATATACTTTGACCAGACGTGCTCGGAATCTTTTTGTCGATTCGGGGGAAGTTATCGTACCTTCACCTCTACAATTCGGTAAAGCGGCTTCGCCTCCTCGCTTTTGTTCAATTATAAATAAATAACCACTTTAATGGAGATTTATAGCATCATTCAAGTAAATACAGATTAAGATCGTAAAAACATAAGCTTGTAATATAGCTACAGTCCCTTTTTTCTGAAATATAATAGGAATCTATTTAGTGGTGGTGACGCTTAGGTCTTGATGGTGGTGAGGGACGAACAACATCAGTGATGGAAAGCAGCAACGTGTTGATAGCAAAAGGAAGAGCAACGGCAGCTTTGTCTTGATGCTTTTAAATGAGTGGAAGAGGAGATATATAGTGAGATAGCTTGAGGCTTTAAATGAGTGGAAGTGAAAGTAAATTTTACCTACACTATGTTCTCGAGTTTTTTCGGAATTGAGATTTTTTTTTTGGGAATTGAATGGAATGGAAGGGAAAGAAAAATAGGCATAAAGATTACCATCCCATTTTTGGGAGGGAATGGAGGGTAAGGGAATGAAATGTATAAAATTACTTATTTATCCCTGCAGCAACAATTTATGAAATGAAGGGTAAAAATATAAATATATTGATTTTCTTCCATTTCCTTCCATTCCTTCCCTTCAATTATGTTCCCTTCCCTCCCCTTCACTATTAAATTCAAGAGCATAGCACTAGTTTTTTTCTACTTGTGGTTTGCCTCTTGCCAATCCTGTTAGGGAACAAGTTGCACCTCTATTTGGTCACCATAGTCAGGCCAGGACCTAGCTTTAAATTCCTCAAATGGATGCTGGTTTGTTCAACATTTTTGGTTGGTCTATTAAATATTAACTAAACTTAGATACTACTTTGAAACACATCATATTTGCGTAAAAACTAACTTCCCTATTAAGTGTGTTATGAGAAAACCAAAGATGTCTGGAAGGATGTCAAAGTGGCAGTGAAGCTGAGCACATTTGACTTAAGATACGAGCCAATATCCGCAATAAAATCCCAAGCACTAGCAGATTTTGTGGCGGATTTCAGCAAGGACAGCTAACCAAAAGCGGAAATGGAACTCAAGCAGCTTCAAGATGAAGATGGATCGAAGAAGTGGACATTGTACACAGATGGAGCCTCGAATTCCATAGGGACGAGATTCGAAATCGTTCTCAAATCGCCACAATGGGACATACTACCCCAAGTTGTGAATTGCGGATTTCATGCGACAAACAACGAAGCTGAGTAGGAGGCACTGATTGTCGACCTGCATCTTGCCCGGAATCTTCATATCAAATACATTTAGATATATGTTGACTCTTTGTTAATTGCTAATAATTTCAATGGCTCCTATGTAGTAAATGGAGAACATCTATATGAGTACCTACAAATAGTGCTGGAATTGGCAAAAGGCTTCCACATTTTCAACTTAGACCAAATACCGAGAGAAGACAATATTGAAGCGATTGCATTAACCAATCTTGGATCAGCCAAAAATCCTCCTAACAGAAAGATCCCAATAATCCATATAACCACACCAGCGATAGGCAGACGTAAAGAAGTCCAAGATATCGATGATGCGGACTCAACAGTCCATCCAGAATCCGGTGCAACATCCCCGTCCAAATCCTAGATTTCACCAATTAAAGACTATATCCAAAACGAAATCATTCCTGATGGCGAACCAAACCCCAAGGCTTTCAAGTTAAGAAATTCTCGTTTTCATGTTATTGACAATGTTCTCTTTAGGAAATCTTTGGCAGGACCCTACTTAAGATGCTAGGAGAATGACGAAGCACAACGGATCCTCAAAGAAATCCATGAAGGGGACTGCGGAAGTCACACGGGGGGGGGGGGGGAGATCCCTATTTTCAAAAGCATTGAACATTGAGAACCGGATACTATTGGCCCACATAACATCGTTTAGTATAAAATAAATTAATAAAAACATCAATAACAAGGTACTTTAAAGTTTATTATGAAAGATATTAAAAAAAATTATTGGAAGACATAAAACTACATTATGCAAAGTAGCAATGTACTTTCCTTTTACAGTGTGAAATAAAAATGATATGGCTGTTTTCAAGCTTTAAAAGCGCTGAACTTCTACATGAAATAAAAATGAAATGGTTGTTTTCAAGCTTAAAAAGGTGGATTATTAAGCTTTGAATTGGCCTTTTTATGTTTTATAATGGTAGATTTTTAAAGCATCAAAATTATAGACTTTAAATCTATAAAATGGCAGTTTAAAGGCTTAAAATAACATGGTTTTAAACTTTAAATGAAATATTTTTAACACACACACACACACACCCCCATGATAGTAGATTGTTATTCCTGAATTACTTTCACTAAAAATTATTTTATGAAAAGTAAAAATTTCATGATCAAACTGCAAGAGTACATACAGGGTCGATGTTACCCATTGTATACATGGTCAGTTTTACCTGTCATATATCACATAAGAAAGATCATTGCTTAAAGTTACAAATCATTATAAATGACCACTTTCTTATTTCTTAAACAATCACGAGCAGGTATAGCGTGTACATTATACTCATTGCTTAACATACTGCTTTCATTAACCGATTAAGAAAAACAAAGCGTTTTTAGCTATAACCAAGACTTTATCAAATCTACAAACAATATATGAGCTGAATATAAATTAGACTAAAATATGAATTTTTTTTACTACACCAGTGATTGCACAGAACTATGATAAATGAAGATAGAGTATCAACCGGAGCATACATGATAAAATATCAACCATGTTTGCTAGTTGAAACCTTTAAACAATATGAAGAAATCCCTTTGAATCTTCAATCAAGATGAAGCCTTCTAATAAATGGAAACCTTTTAACAAAGTTAATAAATCTTTAACAGAAAGAAACCTTTTAAGAAAATCAATTAATCCTTTCTGAATCTTCAACCAAGATGAAACCTGTAACACCCGGTTTTTAATAAAACATCTTCATTTAAATAAATATCAATTTATTCAATAATTGACATTTTGAAGATATTTAGAAATCATTTTAAACATCAATTCACCACATGAATCCCCAATTAAGCAGCATCAGTGTGTACTCGTCATGCCTGGCCGTCATTTCCACCTGTACAACCTGAAATGGTAATTTAATAGAGAAGGATAAGCACACGGCTTAGTGAGTTCCAACAACTACACAGCATATCAGCTACACATACTTTACCCCTATAGGAAAATACAGCTATTTATCACACATAACCTGCTCTACCCAGTACGTCGAATTATAGTCTTTTACTCAGCATTTCGAGCCGCGCATACTTACGTCGAGTCATGCGTATATGCTCAGTAAGTCTAACTTCATTGCTCAGTACGTCGAGCCACCCTATATATATCTCAATTTATCGCCCCCATATTATCCACATGCTAGACCTAAACATGTCTAGTACTAACTACAAACACCATATCCCAACCCATACAGCTATCACAGGAAAGTGTATTATCAATAAAATACATACAGCTTGGTATTACACATAAACATCTTATAAGCACACAACACTACAGTAAAGCACACATAACCTCCACACAATGTAGTGAGAAACTCACCTGGTTATAGTCGACTACAACATTTATCTCTGCGTCGTATTCCCTCTTTAACTGTTAACACAGTAAGGCATTTATCACTCTTTAATTCTTAACTATCTTATAGTTGCATCATTAAACTCTTCCATAATTCCAACATGATACCTCGTGATTTATCAAGTAAAGAATAGCCAGGTAGAAGATTAGTTGGGGTGGCAGGATCCTTTCAGCATTTTAGCATTTCGGAAAATCCAACAACCAGATCCCAAGTAATCGGCCTAGACACCATCCTCGTAAGTAAATCACTCGGTATTATTTTTGGAATTACGAATAGTATAACCTCTACATATTATAGTTTAACACTTATAAACTACTAGAGAAATACGATAGTGATTACTCACTTAAGATTGGCGTTTTCGCAAAGCCTTGGCACGTTTCCCGTTCCGCTCTTCCAACACTTCCCGAGCACCTCGTTACCAGCTACCGCTCGCTCCTAACTCCCCCGACCTATTTTCCTCACCAGAACACTCCTCGATATCGTAAGGTTGTTTGGTGTTTGTTGTGGGTTGAAATGAAGGAGTTGTGCCTCTATTTATAGGGCTTGAAAACACTATTCACGACGTCATCACGACATCATCGTCGATGTCATCACGACGTCATCACGACATCATCGTCGACGTCATCACGAGGTAAGCGCTTACTTCATTTCTCGGGTACTATTCACGCCGGAGTTACTATTCACGTCGGAGTTACTATTCATGTCGGAGTTACTATTCACGCCGGAGTTACTATTCACTTTTTTTTTTGAAAAAAAAACGGTCGTTACAAAACATTTTACCAAAACAAGAATTTCCAACCTTCACCTACATACATTCTTTGATTTTATCCATGTTTCTAAGGAAAATTATCAAAACATTGGTAGAAAAATTATCAAACTTGGCATCAAGCCAAAAAGCTTAAATAAAAAATCATAATACCAATTTGAATAAACTTGTCATTGGTCACACACATCAGACATACAAACACATCATAAAAAACATGATTAATTTTTGTTTTCCTAATTACAAAAAATAATGAAGAAGATGAAGTTAAGAGAGTTGCATTTTGTGTTTTTACATTTCAGCATTTAGTTTTCCTGATTATTTTTTGCAATTTTTTCCTGCATTAAACAAAAATATCATTACCCAAAATGACAAATCTGGAACATATTAAACCAAAATGACATAATATTATAGAATACTTACATATCATGTGTCTAAGTCTAGTGTTTTTTATTGAACCAAGAACAATAGAAATGTGAAGACAAAAAAATCTAGCCATTATAATAGCTAGTTGGTTAGTCTTTTATGTTTATATATATGACGATGTCTCTACTACTATTCATTTGTATATTCCTAGTTTTTGTGCATTTGCATATTCTAGCCATTATAATATCTGGTTGGAGACTCAAATTTAGCTTCAAGCTATATTATTTGCAACTGATTATTACTACTAATTTTTTTATCAAGGACTGAATATCAGTCCTAGTAAACATATATTAGAGACTATATGATCTAGTATTAGCAAATCTTAACCAGTACCAAATGAAACATAGTTGAGACTAAATGACATTGTATATGGGACTGGTATGTAGCCACTGAAAATTCAGGTTAGGGACGAAATGATATTGAAATTAAGGAATCGAAGAAAACACATTAGAGATTGAATGTAATATTATCAAAGACGGTTTTTTTGTTTCTAATACTAACATGTATTAAGGACAAATTTTCAATCCTAGATACATAAAAACAACTATCTTGGACTATGTATCTATGACTAGCTAACTCAGTCACTGATGTCGATTAGGCTGGCCGGTGTGCTGAGGGGAACACCACCTTTTAGTGAAGGGACCCCTAACTTTTCTTCCTCATTGTGGAGTTTTCATCGCTTGGATTAATATACATATATGTGTATTGATAGTACATTGTGAATTATTAATTGTACCAAAAGTGAGGCGTGACCATTTCCAGGGGGTGAGTGGAGGAGTGAGAGATGCTAACCGGATGCTGATGTGGCAGAGAAAAGTAAGGGGGAGTGAGGGGCCATACCGGCCAGCCTTACAGACTAATTATTGACTATATGATATTGATTTAGTTAGTCTTTGATTTACTTTTTTGTAATGTTCTCGCCTTCTCAATATTTCTTAATAGTCTCATTTAATCATTTCTCTCTCTCTCTCTCTCTCTATATATATATATATATATATATATATATATATATATATATATATATATATATATATATATATATATATATATATATATATATATATATATATAAGTTGATTTGGCACAATTATAAGATTGGTCAATTTACAACCGTGTGAATAGTCTAACATAGAGACAAACATATGGACCGGAAAAACTGAAGCGAAAACCAACCGAAACTGAACCGAACTACGACCGAATATACATATTCGGTTTGGTTTTCGGTTTTAAGAAATGATAACTCAGTTTCGGTCTGGTCTCCAGACCATACTTACCCCTAACACTACTCTTGCTCATAAAAATCGAACCAAACCGAAAACCGACATAACCGAACCAAACCGAAACCGAATATACATATTCGCTCGGTATTCAGTTTTAAAAATCGTAATTCGGTTTCGGTCCAATTCGGTTTCGTGCTGGTTTGTTTTGGTTTTTAGACCATGCTCATCCCTAGTCTAACACAGAGAGGGCACATTTGGTCATAATGTTTAGATAGGAATTAGAATCCTTTGGATGAATGAGAATCTGAAGGAATTTGAATCTCTAACGTGTTTAGTTAACATGTAATGGAATGGAAATATTTGTAAATTATGTTTGAATCACATATTTTATCAAAGGAACTAGAATATAAAGTATATAAAATGACTAAGCTACCATTTATTGATTTTTTAATTCTATATGTATTTATAAAAAAATACTAAATACTACATAGACCAAATAAAATTTATGTAATTTTGTTAAACAAATTCTTATAATAATAATATAATAGTGAAATAAATAGCACATGATTGATCAACATGCGACTAAAACTTGTTAAACATATATTAAACCTTATCAACCGACTAATCTAAATAATAAAAACAAAAAAGTTCATTGTTTTTTTCCAAATTCCTAAAAGAATAATATACATACACGACTACGTGCATAATTTAGATAGAAATTTCATACTACTTCACTCTAGCAACACAAGACAAACAAATATTTCTTGATCTTCTCTTTTATAATTCCAAAAATCTACTGATATCTGGATTTTATATGAAAAGATTATAAGGTTAAATCGGTCATTTTAATTAGAAGATAAAAAATATATGTAATGAAATTTAAATTATTTGGGGTTATCTCAAAGAATGATAAATTCAGTTATTTATGAAATTTAATGGAATTATGTGTAAATTCGCTTCATTATTTTTTAACCAAACACATTTTTAATAGAATTTCTATTTTTTATTCTTTCGAAACCTATTGAAATACATAAACCAAACATATCGTAAGAGAATCAAATCATAAAGAAGTTGAATTAATTTCCTTTGTATTAGTTTGTTTTATAAAATGAATATATAATATAATAAAAACTAAAGAAATGACCGACTAGGCGACTAAAATTACTAAAAAGTTAAACTAGTTTGATTAAAAATATATAAAAGTTAAAGTAGAATATGAATATGACATAAAGTAATTTTAAGACTCGAATTGTCATAGACAATAATTGAGGGGCCAGTTTCCTGAATCTAGCTGCCAATGAACCAAGGAACATCTTCCCAAAAATGAGCTGCCATGCAATCTGTTGGAAGGTTCATAGGGACAAATTTCCTGAATCTAGCTGTTGCCATATTGTCATATCCGTACGTGGGACTCCGTGCTTCGTACCCTTCTTCCGTAGAGATCTCAGATCTAATCCAAAACGCCATCCCTACAGAAAATTCTATATAAGCCACTAGTTTCAATTAAACTAAGCATTCATACATACATTCAACACTTGCCTCAATCATTAAACTCCATCTCTTCATTGGATATGACGTGCTCGAGTTTCGAATCTTTAAGAGACTTACATGACTCGGTGAACAACCTGCTTCGTTCGCCAGACATAAAGCGAGTTCTTTCCTACCACAAAGAGGACCAAAAGTGGGTTCAGAAGGTCTCTGAATCGTCTTTAAAGATGTTGGATTCTTGTGGGACGACCAAAGACATATTGACTCTTGTTAAAGGTCATATCCAAGAACTCCAGTCCACGTTTCGCCGAGCCAGTCTTGGTGAAACTGAGAAGAATCTATCAGCATACGGTACTCAAAGAAAGGAGCTGAGAAAACAGATGTTGAAGAGGTTAAACTCGCTGAAAACGATGAAGAACACGACTATAGCTGGTAATGGTCATAATACCCCAATGGACGATAACCAGATAATTGTTGCTAATGTGTTAAAAGAAGTGAGAGAAACCATTATTATATTATTGGAATCAATTATATGTTACTTATGTCCATGCCTAACCCTAGCCCTACAACAACACCAAAGCTGATGATCAAGTGTAACGGGTTTTTGGCAGCTAAGGGTAAGTTTACGAGGGTGAATAGCTTGAGCCCTTGGGAGGATTGCGACCAGCAAACCTTTCACAATGCGATAGAGAGACTGGAGGCTGTCGAAAGCGCCATGGAAGATCTTGAGGTCGAATTAGAGTGCATTTTTAAAAGGTTGATGAGAACTAGGGTTTTGTTGCTCAACATTCAAACAAATTAACTAGGAGGTATTATATGATCGAAGTATGCAACTGTTTTAGTATGTTGACATTTGTTATAATTTAACACCATCAAACACTTTGATTTAATCCTAGGTAGTCTAAAGTTGATAATAAAATTAAGGGTTGATTATGTGCCAAAGTTATATTTCCTAATTAATTTATGTAACAAAATTCCTTATTTTAACTTATGTCATCATCTTTTAACTTATGGAAAATTCTATTTATTCCTACTAAATCCACCTAATTCATCTTCCTACCCATCTATATAAGGACATATGGATTCCACTAACAGTTTCTCTTAATCTCATCCATTGTTTTTGACACTTCTATTTATTCCTACTAAATCCTCCTAAATCATCTTTACATGCGTATTTATTGATGAATATATATATTAACTTCCCGAAAAACTTGGTGACTAAAGAATAATCCCTTAGACTTTGTAAAAAAACCAAACTTAACTAAAACAATATTAACTGATGAATATATATTCATCAATGAATATTGTAAAAATGATCCATATGCATCTTTGATACAAGTATTCATCAATGAATATGATTGTGAAGATGAATTCATCGATGATTAACATTAGAATTCCTACATTTTAAGTTGTATTCATCAATGAATACGAATACAAAAAAATAGAAATCAACACGTTATGTGATTATTCATCAATGAATACGACCTCAAAAAATAAAAATCAACAACTAATGAATGCAAAAGCAGAAATTTCATATTCAGACATCATACCATAAATTGTAACAAGAAATCGTTTTTACATTATGTCATTTGAAATCAGACAGGAACTGATTTAAAAGCCAATCGTATTTAACCTTTACACTAATGATTTAAAGCCTATTGCTAAGTAATTAACCTGTACAGTTATGATTTAAAGCCAATAGTGATCACATATATCTGTTGCAATTTTTAGTTATACATTGATGGATTTTAATGCAATATTTGAGTCGATAATACGAGAAGATAAGATTTAAGGTAAAAAAAGCTTATTTTTATGATTTGAATTCAAAATTGATCAAATTTGGGTAATAAATTAATTGAGTCGGTCATATAGAAAGATAAGTTTTGAGATAATAAAACTTGATTTGGTGCTTTGCATTCATATTGTTAGACATGATTGGTGGAAATTCAAAATCGATCAAATATGGGTAATAAACAATTACATTCATATCCTTACGAGCAAATCCCACCATGCTTCATCATGTGGCACTTTTCTGGTGATATGCACTAGAAAATATCAATTGCAAAAATTATAAAAAATTGATGGCAGAAAAAAACTAATTACAGAAAACATCGATTACAGAAAAACAATCTTACAGATCGAAGATGATGATGGTGTTTGATCCTTTTAGCTGATGCAGATGCTTATGTTGGATCGGTGATGTAGATTCATGTATATGGGGGTGATACGGGAAACATCGATCGCAAAAAAACAATTATGCAGGTTGAAGATGATGACGACAAATGATCTTTTTAGTCAATACAGATGACGGTTATGGACCGGTGATGTTGGGGTCGACGATGAAGGCTGGTATGTGTGTAAGGGTGAATAGAACTTTAGATGGTAACGAGAGAAGAGGTAGAGTAATTATAGGAG
>CM042010.1:16543752-16651252 GCA_023525715.1 Cichorium intybus
GATAGTTGTTGCTTGAACATGGGAGCTAGAGCTGGAGACCCAGCAAAAGTAGAAAAGAAAGGCACCAACACCGACATAGCCGGTAACGAAGAAATCTAAGGTTGTTGATTAGAGAGCGGGGGGACATAAGGGCCACGGTCAGTGTGGGAAGTGTGGCAAGACCCATGAGGGTCGTTGTCAATCGATTGCGTGCCACAAGTGTGGCAAGGAGGGTTATTTTAGTTGTGATTGTCGACATGAGATGAGGATATGCTATCATTGCGCTAGGTTGGCCATGTCAAGGCCAACTGGCCCACGCTGGTGCAGGGAGCGGTGCAGAATCCTACACCCATGACATTGAGGATCATCGATGGATGGCAGGGGAAGGCGAAGGCCCCAAAGGCCAAGGGTCGGGCATATCAGCTCACTGCAGAGGAGCTACAAATTGCGTCGGACGTCGTCATGGTTATTCATCTACTTACATTTTTCTCTGCTCTTGATTTATGTAATTATTCTTATTATGTTTATTAGGTATGTTTGTAGTCAACCCTTTGTCTGCGTTAGTGTTGTTTAACTTGAGGGGTGAGTCATTCCTTTGTATCGCTTGCTTTTAACAAGGGCCTTGATGTTACCTTAAGTGTATTGGACCACCAGTTGGAGGTGGAAATAGTAGATTGTACCGTGAGAGCAACTCAGGTATTGCGTTTTGGAGATCTACGGGTGAGGTTTTCGATAAATTGCATCCCTATTCTGATAGGCGATGTTAGTGTGATAGTGGGTATGTATTGGTTGAGTCGTTTTGGAGCATTGATCTATTGTGAGCGATAACATGTGCAGGTTCGAACCCCAAGTAGGGGAGAACTGACCATTCATGGCGAGGGAATGAGAGGCAGCAAGACCTTTTGTTCGGCTACCAGGGCAAATAGATACCTCCGGCATGGCAACACTGGATTTTTTGTGTATGTTGTTGATAATCGAGAGGAGAGAAGAGTGACTGGGGATGAGGTTCCTGTGGTTTCGGAGTTCTCTGATATATTACCCGGAGGATTTTTCAGGCATACGTCCCAAGAGGTAGGAGGATTTCCGTATTGACTTAGTTCCATGTGCAGCTCCGATAGCTAAGGCACTGTATCGTCTTGCACCTCGGGAGATGCAGGACTTGTCCATATAACTTCAAGAGATGTTGGACAAAGGATTCATCAGACCCAGCAGGTCGCCCTGGTGAGTGCTGATATTATTTGTCAAGAAGAAGGATGGGTCATACCAGATGTGCATTGTTTCTAGGGAGCTGAATAAGCTCATGGTGAAGAATAAATACCCACTATCGAGGATCGATGACTTGTTTGATTAGTTGCAGGGAGCCTCTTGGTTCTCTAAGATCGATCTGCGATCCGGATACCACCATATGAGGGTGAGGGAGGAGGATGTGCAAGAGACAGTTTTCCAGAAGAAGTATGGACATAATAATTTCGTAGTGATTCCTTTCAGTCTCACTAACGTGCCAACAACTTTCATGGATCTCATGAACCGAGTATATAGGCACATGTTAGATCGGTCGGTTATTGTGTTTATTGATGATATCTTGGTCTACTTGAGGACCAAGGAATAACACGAGAGTCACTTGAGGGAGGTATTAGAGACTCTAAGGATGGAGAGTCTTTATGCCAAGTTCTCCAAGTGTGATTTTTGGTTGAGAGAGGTCCAGTTCTTAGGGCATCTCATCAACCAAGAGGGCATTATGGTCGATCCGGCCAAGGTGGAGGCCGTGATGTAGTGGGAGGTTCTGAAGATTCTCTCCAAAATTAAGAGCTTATTGGGTTTGGCTGGGTACTATCAGAGGTTTGTTCAGGATTTTTTAAAGATCACGGTACCATTGACACGACTGACAATGAAGAATGTCGTCGATATGGCGACAATCAGCAGACTGCCTTCAAGACCTTAAGGCCGAAATTTTGTGATGCTCCTATTTTGACATTACCAGAGGGAATTGAGGATATGGTGGTGTATTATGATGCATCCATCGTCAGGTTAGGAGCGGTGCTGATGCAGCATGGACGAGTGATTGGTTATGCCTCAAGGCATATAAAGCCTCATGAGGCTAACTATCTAACCCATGACTTGGAGTTGGGGGCAGCGGTGTTTGCCCTCAATATTTGGAGGCACTACCTATTTGGGGTTAGGTGTACCATCTACACGGACCACACGAGTTTGAGATACTAGATGGACCAGCCAAATCTGAATATACAGTAGGGGAGATGGCTCGATGTAGTCAAGGATTATTATTACGAGATTATGTATCATCCGGGGAAGGCCAACGTGGTGGCTGATGCATTGAGCTGGAGAGTGGTTAGTACACCCCCTCTATGACTTATGTTTGAGAATAATCGTGGTCACGCCTTTGCTTGGGATGATTCATGTCGCTCGGGTTGAGGCGAGTAAGGTGGAGAATCAAAAAATAGCGAGAATTGCAGACCAGATGGTAGATATGGTTAGGGATGCCCAAGATTTGTGGACTCGATATGGTCGGATTTGGGTTCCAATGATGAGCAAGGATCGTCAGTCGCTGATGGATAAGGCACACAAGTCGAAGTTTTTTATCCATCAGGGGGCGACGAAGATGTATCAGGATCTTCGAGAGGATTATTAATGGCCCGCCATGAATCAGGATGTGGCTTGCTATGTAGAGAGATGTTTGACCTATCGGAATGTCAAGGTCGAGCACTAGAGGCCTCACGGCAAGCTCCAGCCTTTGGAGATTTGCAAGTGGACATAGGAGCATATTACCATGTATTTCATCACGAAGTTTTCGAGGACCCCTCAGAATATTGATACTATATGGGTCATCGTGGGTTGATTGACAAAGAGTGCCAATTTCATTATGATACAGGAGACTTCTACCGCATAGAGATTGGCTGACATCTATGTTCGGGAGGTGATTACCCGACATGGTGAACCCGTTTTGGTGACATCTGATAGGAATGTTCGGTTTACTTCCAGGTTTTGGAAGAGGTTTCACGAGGATCCAGGAAGTCAACTTCATTTTAGTACCGCATATCACCCTCAGACCGACGAACAGAGCGAGAGGACGATCCAGACACTCGAGGATATGTTATAAGCATGTGTCATCGACTTTGGTGGGGCTTGGGATTCTTATCTTCTATTAGCTGAGTTCTCGTACAACAACAGCTTCCACGCAAGTATTGGTATGCCTCCATTCGAGATTCTGTATGGGAGGAGATGTAGGACCTCGATATGTTGGGAAGAGGTTAGACAACACGTCTTGGGAAGCACTAAGTTTGTGTTCAAGATGATTGAGCTTATCCAGAAGGTTCAGGAGAGGCTGTCGACTACTTAGAGCCGACAGAATAGTTTGTCGTTCTCAAGGTATCTCCTTGGAAAAGGGGTCATTCAATTCACGAAGTTGGGAAAGTTGGGCTCTAGGTATATTGGACCCTATCGGGTTATTGCTCTTTTGGGCAAGGTAACCTACCGTTTAGAGCTTCCCGAGCAACTCAGCCAAATCTACAACACTTTCCATGTCTCGCAGCTGAGGAAGTGCATAGCAGATAAGTCAGTCGTAGTACCTTTGGAGGATATTCAGGTGGATAAACGCCTAAACTATGTGGAGTGGCCTATCGTGATTTTAGAGAAGAAGACGAAAGCCTTGCGCAACAAGGTGGTCGGGTTGGTGTAGGTGCAGCGGCAGCACCAAAAGGGCGAAGTGAACTTGGGAGCCCGAGAAAGAGATGCGCAAGCACTACTTAGAGCTTTTCGTGGACGCAGATTTCAGGGACGAAATCTAGCTAATTAGGGGAGACTTGTAATACTCGAGTCCCAGGTATGAATTTAAGTTTTAATAAAGCCAAATTACCAATTAAAATGTTGGATTTTTGGACCTTCGCGACACTTAGGATGGCCTTTGTGTTGCAAAGGACGGTTTAGTGAGTGCACGCAGAGCAGGATGGTCGCAACGCTGCGAGCTGTTGTTCACGACACGATGCCGCCAAGGCACTAAACCCTAGAGATGCTTCTTACTAGACTCCACAAACCCTGAAAGACCTAAACTCATAAACCCTAGTTCTTATTTGTGAAGTTGGTCTCATATCTCACTTTTGAAGGTTTCTTGCGGAATAAAAAGGAGGGTGATAGTGTAAAGGAGCCATCAACAACCTAGATATAGCTATATATCCATGTCTTGGACCATTATAAATTTATAAGTTAAAAAGATCTTAACTTTATATGTGTTAAGTTGTTCTAGTAGTTAGGGTTGCATGATGGTGTTTGTGATCCATTGTTAGTGTTGTTCTTGGAGTTAGGGAAACTTCACCTAGCCACTGATTTACCACCTTCTTGAGTGTTTGAGTCACGGTAAAGAGCATGCTCAAGCTCTCTTGAAGCCATGTAAGCATATTTGGGTGTTTCAAGCTTCTTTTGACATAGGTTTTTGGGTTGGAAATAAAATAGATATACATGTCCATAAAGTTCACATTTTTATGTATCTACAGACCTAATAGATGGGATTTGGAAGTTATTAAACTCTGACTTAATGGATTAAGGACTTAATAAATAAACCTAAGTTGTTCAGAGTTCGCAGCATGACCCCTGGCTGAGTACCGGTAGGGTTAGGTGATATGGATAGGACAGTGTTGTGTCCCGTTAGGGGAGGACTGTGTTGAGTCCCGATGTAATGCTTTGAAAGGATAGGACAGTGTCGAGACCCGCAAGTGTATGATCGTGTAGTGTCCCCTTATGTGATGGTATGTATGGTATTTAGGGAACTTACTAAGCCTTATGCTTACTCTTTCAGTTTAAATGTTTTCGGGTACTTCTGGTGAAAAAGGAAAGGGCACAGCGTAACCGTATCCCATTGGTTTATCATTTTTAGACTTCCCTTGTATCGATCATTTGTTTTGGATATGATATTATGGGTTTTAAACACGATGTTTTATTAACTTGAATCAATATTTTTTGTGGAACTAAATATTGGTTTTAAAATAATACTCTAATTGTAAATGAAAATTTGGCCCGAAATTTAGGATGTTACACAAAACTAAGTAATAGGGTGGTGGTTTGGTGGATGTAGGTCATGGCTCCTGGGATTTACCCTAGGGTTTCTTATAGTCGAAGTAAAGTGAAGGGGGGAGAAGAGGGGCGTCAACTCCTTGTGTAAGGAAAATTAGGGTTTACAAACTTCTAGCCGAAAGTTGTTACCACCTCCTCTATTTATACTTGAGGTATCACATAGGGTTTTGATAACCTTATTAATGTGGGATATTACAAATACCTTATCAGTCCATATAATTTATTACTCTCATCACCTATAAACCTTGGACTTATTCCATTTTGCACTTTCGTAGTTTCTAGTTAATTCAAATTAACAAACTAGTCCCTTTTTATTACACATTTGGTTATTTTTTCCTTAATCATGCTTTCTGTGTAATTCAAAAGGACCATACTATTTATATAAATGTCCTATACTTGTTGAGATATTGGGCATTTTTCCAACAAAAATCCCTTTTTGTCATAACGTTACAGTGTTCGTCAGCATATGACGGTGTTCGTCAATTACGTGACGGTTGTTGAAAAGTTATATCAGCTTGTGGATGGAATTTGCAAACCCATTCCATGGTTCAATAGTGATGGTCTTATGATTCTTAAATATTGAGCTTTGTGGTCTAGATGGTTTTTAACCAAGGGCAATATATTTAGATTTAATACTCCTTTTCGGATGGAGAACCATTGACCGCCAGCACCTTGGCAAGTAAGGTACTTTCGGAGTCTTGGTGACTTGGGTTGGGTTTAAATGCATGTGCATACATCTCATGGCATTGTATAATGATATATTTTAAACCTTATCAAAAATATAATATGTTAAAGATTACTAAAATGTTTTTAGGAAACTTGACTTTATGTTGGATTATCACATTTATCCAACTTCATTATAGAGTCACATTTCTTAGATTTACTCATTAGACTCCCTAGTCTAACTTAAATAGGTTGTATGTATCCACAGATGATCTTTTAGATAATTAGAGATTATGAGGACATTTAGAAGGCCACAGATTGTATGGTTGCTTAAACTTTTGTTTTGATATGATTGTAACGCCCCTCAAAACTTGAAACTCGTGTTTATGGTAAACTAATTGGGACCTTTTTTAGTGACATTTCCATGAAAACATTTTACGATAACAGTTTTCCTATTAAAAAAATGTAAATTAAGGGGTGTTACAACATATATCGTTATCCATTTAGTATACATTATCAATTCAGGATTTAGTATATAAAATAGAGAAACAATCCCTACATTTGATTATCACAAGAAATAAAAATCTTTGTTTCTTTTCGAATAGAATTATAAACAATTTAAGGCAAATAACTTAAAATATATGGAACAAAAAAGGGAATATCATTGTTAGATATTTAAATTTTAATATTTTAGGGATGTAAATTTCTTTTCACGATAATAGAAATACTATTGTCATTGAAATAGGATAACAATACATACTTATAGGCCAAGCATTTCCTCATTTTATATGTGTTTTCGTATTTTGTTTAAGATGAGGTTAAATAATCTTTTTACAACTGTGATTTATGTCTTATCTTATCATTGTATGGATGACAAAAGGATTCAGTTACATTTGCATATCATTTGACTTGATTTTTAGTTTGTTTTGTGAAAAACTGAGGTATGATTTAATCATTCAAAATGAAAAAGGAAAGAAGAAGAATATTATATCCAATACTAGACCTTAAAATAGAAGCTTCTTGAATAAAAAAAATATGTATTCAAATAATGGATATGCTCTGGGCGGAAGGATTCAAACCTCTGAATAGCACGACCAAAACATGATGCCTTACCACTTGGATATTCCATGTTTCTATTTTTATTAGACACTAATACTAATAAAGAATAGTATTGGTATTAAGTGTTCATCAATCCCAGTACAACTATTTATAGAAAATATTTCTTCTTAGTCTTCTTATAGAATATATTATAGATTTGTTCTAGGATTCTGACTTGTGTATATCTAGAGTTTAACCGAAAGTGTGATTTCTTTTATTCTCCTTTGAGAATTGTAGGATTTTTTATTGATAAAAAAGAAGGATATTTTTATTCCCTTAAATATTCCCTATACGGCTGCCAATTAATGACAGCATTGGAAAGCACCAAAGTATAATAGATAGCAGAACAAAAATCTCATGCACATTTATATGAAAGATAAGAGATATTATATATCGACTTAGAATTATGATCGCAATCGTTGATACAACCAAAAATAAACCTCGATACCACTAATAAATAAGGTAAGCAAGGGTCAAATCCTCAGGGAGTATGTGGTGTAATTATTGTGTTAAAGTAGATAAAAGCAGAGAACTATGAAATACTATCGTGCAAAAAGATATTGAAAGTAATAATATCAATTAAACAAACATGGTACTTCCGGTTCAGTCTCAAGTACTTGAGATTCACATGCTTATCTTCACTTATGTTCCGATATAATTACATAGACATAATTAAGGTCTAACAACTATGATCGAATAATTTTCAGAACATGATATGACACTCGACTAACTGCCTGAATCCATACACTTGTTGGACTCAACACAATTAGTGATCACCAGTATCATGTCCTACGATTACTCATCATAAACTATAGCTCAAAATCATAATTTTAGCATAACGTGTGTTTATTCTATCGATCGTCTTAATTCAATAAGTTAATGAACTTGACACGATTAGGGAATGAACAATATGCTATCTAATTAGTTGGAAAGCAAATTTTCTTACGAACCTAATTCCAATCATCATATTAAGAAATAAGCTTGAAGAACAAATGATAACTAAAATTTATTGGAAAAAAAGTAATAATCAAAACATGTTCATCTGTTTCCCATCAACAATCAGATGTTTAGAGTAGCCCCAATGATTAGGAACCCTCTAAAACACTGAAATAACTCAAAAACTAGAAAATAAATGTGTGAAAGTGAGGAACGGGTATGAGAATCCTTTGGATGCTGATTAGGTCGTGAATAACCAAGTTGTGATCAAGTGGTGATATGCTTGATGCACTAGGACTTCTGGAACGGGCTAATTATAGGGATTGAAATCACTGGAAACCGCATCGCTACCTGCTCATATTGCGTCGGTTTAGTAACAAACACACTGATATTAGGCGGATAATAGTCTTCGCGCCATGAACTTTATACCGTGGCATCACGAAGTAACCTATTAGCGTCTCTACCTTCATCGAATCGCACCTCTATCCTCAGTAATTCTGAATTCCTTTTCCGTGCTCCGATTCCGTTCCATCTTTCTTTCTTTTCACCCGAAAATCTCTGAATTCTGTACAAATCAACTTCCAAGTAAAGTGAGTATATAATATTCATTTAAGTCAATTATCACTCAAGAATACCCTAATATTGAAAGAAATATTCACAACAATTAATGTGATATCAAATTACTTGTGACAATCTGCATGTTGTATCTGTTGGGATTCGATCATATAAACACATAACACATGCAGCGGAAGACTAACAATATCAAATCACAGCTTATCCATGAACAATGTACAGGATCATGCAGTTCATAACATTTATTGCTACTCAAAACTTAAACTGAATATTCCTCAGCAAGTCTCCTTCTTTGGCGTCTGGTCAGGGCCACGATTGCAAGGGATGATCAGGATCTAAAGTAGAATCCCTCTAATGATTCACACCTAGTAATCTTCATAAAACCAGACAGATCAGTATTCCACTTGGGAGGAGGAGGCAAAGATCAAAACCCTAGAGAGGGATTGATTTCACAAAAAGGAGAGGGGAGGGAGGAGTTGGCGGCACTTAAGGCTTGGATGCCTTAGGGTTGAACCCCAATGCCTCTATTTTATTGCATGGGCTCCAAGGGTTTCAAAATTAGGAGCCTTTTGGCGGCCGCACCCCCTAGACTTGTTTCTATTGATTAAACTTTTAATCAGTTACATTCTAGTCCCTTTAATTGATTCTAAATTAATTCTAAATTAATTTATTGATATGGTTTTTAATTAATTTATTTCTCAATAAATTAATAAACTAATCATCCTTTCTTTATTTCTGACTCTGTTTTTTTTTTCTGGGTCATGAGGACAACCCAAAAGAACCTTGCTATTATTAGAAATATTACCGTTAGTTGATGACCCTGGACACCCATTCTAACAGTCTCCCACTTGGACAAATTGTCAACTTTGTGTGGTCTCTATATTATCTGATAATCAGTAGAGAGTATGTCATCCTATGCAAATGCCGAACTCTGATAAAAGAAAAGAGACGACCCTTAGATAAGTGATCGGTTATTCCTCCGTTCTTCAAGATATCATGATGAACCTGGGTTATGGAAAAGGTCAAATCCCAATAGTTCAAAATTTTGTTTCCCGATAGAGATTTATGATGACTCTATCAGACTACTGATTAAACACATCAATCTAGTCCAGGCACTTAGTGTCAGCATCAAATCGTCGTGGGACCTACATATATTACTTCTCCTTGTTATAGCAGAAGGAACAAATAAACTCTGACTACATAGTCTCTGTCTATTTCATCTTGTCATACATGGACATTCCATTTATAACTACCAGTTACAAACAACGTTTGAGTAGACCAATGTATAACAGAATCATAGCGCAAATCCTCACGCATCTCGGTTTGAAGAATGATAAATATTATCATCCTAGATTAGTTGTGACTTAATCCATGAAGTAATCTCTAGGTGCGGATTGTTCCCCTTTTCCATTGGAATGGTTAACCTTCTTCTTCCTAACCCTAAAAGGATGAATACGTCGTCATAGACAGCCATTGTTGGTTCCAAAATTTGTCAAATAAAATCTTTATATTTCGCATATTTTCATCATACTTTTATGTTTACTAGAATTATGATGGCTCGATTGTGTCGCTCAACGAAGGAGATTGACAATGGCGAGTTTGGTGAATAATGGGTTGGGAATTAGAGGCAGCAAAAGGTTGAGCGGCGGTGGTAGGAGAAGGAGAACGACTGTGACAAAGGGTTGGTGATTTTGGATCCACCAACAAGGACGGAAGTGACGGCAGACGGTGGTGCTAGAGGTGATAAGAAGAGGAGAGATAGATCGATGGCCCGAGTGATGTCAATGGAAAATGTTCGAGACTATAATATTTTTTAGGATATAAAATTGATAAGTTACATATTAGGACTCATATATGACTCAATTAGAAATTTGGCCTTTTAGTTTATAGTTTTTATTAATTTCGTTTGAGGGCAATTTTGTTATTTCATACGTGTTTAATGGGGGATATGGACGGTAACCGAGCAACGAACCAAAGATGAATTTTACTACCATAGGGACCTATTTTTCAAAAACTAAAACTAAAACTAAATTTGAAGAGATTGCAAACCACAATACCGTAATTTACTTTTATTTTTAGATATCAAGTTGGATAAGATAAAAAGTATATAATTTTATTTCTTAAATTTGATATTTACCGTTATAGTATAAGGTATATAGGTCTTTAATAAGACAAGAGTAATCCCAATTTAAACTTGTATACCCAAAAAATCAGAATAAAAAATTATTTTATAAAAATCAGCAAACAAACATAAAAGGGAAGGAATAAGTGAATGACACATGTTGCATGAGTTGCAAATGTGATTTGACCAGAGTGTGGGCCTGTATCGACTTCACCCATTTGAATGATCGAATGATTCAAGAAGCGTTTTCGTTGATGAACTTTTTTGAATCATTATATAAAAAGACGATTGAACAAGAGGGTTGAACGTATATCTTTCTGGACATTCAGTTACGTGGTAAATTCAACAAAGTTCACCAATCGCCGCTTCAGTTTGAATTCTCGTGTGCTTAAGACCATCCAGAGATCACAGACTCTGCTGTATAGGTAAATGGCGTATGTTAGCAGCATGCCGGATATCGACGGAAGAAGCGGCTACTGCAAATCAAACTCTACCTTCTACAGCAAACGGAAACCCGCACCATTACCAGCCAATGAAACACTAGATGTAACTACCTTCATCTCAGCGCGTGCGCACCACGGCACCATAGCCTACATCGACGCATCAACTGGTCGCCGTCTTACATTTTCCGACGTATGGAGAGCGGTGGAATCTGTCTCGTCGTCGCTCTCCGACTTCGGTATCCGCAAAGGCGACGTTGTTCTGATACTTTCCCCTAACTCCATCTTCTTCCCCATCGTCTGCCTCTCCGTCATGTCTCTCGGCGCCATCATCACCACCACAAACCCTCTCAACACTAATCGCGAAATCAACAAACAGATCGCTAATTCGAAACCAGTGCTTGCCTTCACGATCTCCGAGCTCCTTCGGAAACTCGCCGATTCGAATCTTCCGATTGTACTAATTGGATCTGGCACTGGAAAGGGGAAGATTGTGAGCACGCTAGAGGAAATGATGAGGAAGGAGCCAAATCCGAACAGAGTCAAGGAACGAGTGACTCAGGACGATACAGCTACTCTTTTGTACTCTTCCGGTACCACCGGAGAGAGTAAAGGCGTGATTTCGTCCCACCGGAATCTAATAGCCATGGTTCAAACCGTTCTCGGACGGTTTAACTTTGAAGAAGGTCAGCAAACCTTCCTCTGCACAGTTCCTATGTTTCACATATACGGATTGGTAGCTTTTGCAACGGGACTGATCGCATCAGGGGCGACGGTGGTGGTTCTATCCAAATTCGAGATCCACGAGATGTTGGCAGCCATAGGATTGTACAAAATCACCTACCTGCCACTCGTGCCACCGATACTAGTTGCCCTCGTCAACAACGCCGATCAAATTAAGAAGAAGTACGATTTCCGAAGCTTGAAGTGGGTGTTATCTGGAGGTGCGCCGTTGAGTAAAGAGTTGACAGAAGGGTTCATGGAGAAGTACCCTGGAGTTACGATAATGCAAGGGTATGGGTTGACAGAGTCGACCGGAATCGGCGCGTCAACAGATACGTTGGAGGAGAGCCGGCGGTACGGGACTGCAGGGATGTTATCGTCGAATATGGAGGCAAAAATTGTCGATCCAGACACCGGAAAGGTGTTGCCGGTTAACCGGACGGGAGAGCTTTGGCTTAAGGGTCCCACAGTTATGAAAGGTGAGTCATGTTTAATTTTCAATTGACCTGTTTGTCGTTTACCTGATTTGGTTATTTTATAGAATTAATTAATGGTCAAACATTTAAAGCGATTATATAATACCACTCCTGTCAGTTATTTTTTTGGAATCGGCAGTTGATCAACGGAAGCCCCTCCACATTTTTCAATGGAGGCCCGAGTTCGAATCATCCAAGGGCAGATCGAACCCATAGGGATTCCAGGGAGAAAACTCCACTAATGGGACCTTAGAGCCTAAGCTCTGCAGGATGCAGGGATCGAACCCTGATCTCCGCCCCAAAGTGGGTAAAACCCGGTGCCTCTTCCCAGCTAAGCTGGTCTTCGAGTTGGATAATGCAATAAAATAGTTTTATTATTAGTTAAATATTTAAAATGTTTGCGTTTCGTTTTGGTTTTTTTTAAGTAAAAAGTTTCATTTATTCAGCAAGAAGGTGATATTTGGTGGAAAACATGAATTATAATAAGTTTAACATGGAAACGTTATTTAAATTCTGTAATTCTCGTAAAAGGTTTGAAAAAACATACCTGCCTAGAAAAAATAGAACTACTAACTTAACAAAATAATCTGAAAAAATATTCTCTTTTTTATAAGGGTTGATGATTTTTTTTTTCAGAAACCTTAACTCAATTATATATTTGCATGCAAGAATATATTCGAATTTGTACAACTAGTCGACAAATGAGAAGAGTGGTTCCACACTTCCACTTAGGCTTGGGGGGTGGCCTCGTCATCCCCCTCGCCATCTCTCTCGCCACGTCTCGCTAACCCACACCGGCCGAGCTCGCCCTCGCCCTCGCTGAAGAAGCCTCGCCAATATATCAGCGAACTTGCTATAGCAACCATTAGCAACATGACTTGTACCTTTAGCATGAGACTTGTACCTTTTAGCATGGTTAACACATGCTGACTACTCCCACCAAATTTGGTCAGCATGTGCTAAGCTGATGTGACATAGTTTAGCATGTTCAGCACATGCTAACCACTCCCCCAGCCTTATATATTTACTTTTTCTTTTTGAAACGACACATTCACCAAAAACCAGTAATACATTAAAAATTGACACATGGAGTGCAAAGTTATGTGTATAATACAATCTATGATTCACTTGCCATAAACAATTATTTGATTTCTTGTTTAAACTCAACAACTTTTTGTTAAAAAAAATTAAGTTTAACAAAATATCAATTTATATTATTGTGTTATTGCAGGTTACTTTAGTAACCCAGAGGCAACTTCCTCGACTCTAGACTCGACCGGTTGGCTAAGAACCGGAGACCTTTGTTACATTGATGAAGACGGTTTTATTTTCGTGGTCGATAGATTAAAAGAACTCATCAAATATAAGGGCTATCAGGTAATTATACGTTATAATTTATAAAATAGATATTAAATTTTTTTAACGTTAATCTTTTGCAAAAAAATAAATAGGTACCACCAGCTGAACTCGAAGCTTTGTTACTAACGCATCCAGACATCGATGATTGTGCTGTCATCCCGTAAGCTTTTATTTATTTATGTTTTTTACACAATCAAAATCGAATAAATAAAAAAAATTATTAAAAATTAAATATTTTGTATGTTAGATTTCCTGATAAGGACGTGGGGCAGTTTCCGATGGCATATGTGGTTAGAAAAAGTGGCAGTAATTTATCCGACAAGGGGGTAATGGATTTTGTTTCTAAACAGGTAAACTTTTATTTAAAGCTTTAGGTTTTTGAAATTATATAAAAATATACTGTAAATGTTTATTTAAAATGATTTATGTCATTTAGGTTGCTCCGTATAAGCGAATTAGACGAGTAGCATTTATTGGATCGATCCCGAAGAATCCATCAGGGAAAATATTGAGGAAAGATCTTATAAAACTTGCGACCTCCAAACTTTAAAATAGAAAAAAAAAATTGATGATGTTTAATTTGAGTGGAAGTAATTTTTTTGTGTTGTAAAATAAACGTTCTTCCAATTACTTGTTTTGGTAGACTAAGTTAATTTTGAAGTACAATATAGAAGGGGAAAACTGTTATATCGGTTATTCAATAGTCAATACAATATCAATTTATAGAAAATCACAATAAATGTCAATAACCCATTCGATGACATGATATATACTATGTATTTTTGGATTTATGTGCAAGGAACAGGTCTTTTAGTTATATATCTAGTTACTAGTTATACATGAACATATGGGGTCATATACAAAGAGGATACGATATCACATAAATAATATATATGTAGTATATATTATTATTCAATCAAAACAAGTAAAACTAGATTTTTAATTATTAGGACTAAGTATAAAGTATTATCTTGAACACAAGACTCTCACTAATCCTCCCTAATTGGTAGTGGTACATCGAAAATACCCTTATGATTATGATTGGTTAATCTATTCGACTCGTTTGGATCCATGGATTTTGGAAATCAAATTTTTTGTTTTTGTTTATGATTTTTGTTGTGTATTTTATTGTTTGTGTTGCTTGAATTTGTTTTTTCACGCCATCGGTTCTCAACAATACTATCAAAGTCACTTTTGAATCAATAGATTACCTTTATGCATATAGTGGTGTGGTTCTATTTTATATGTTTTATATTGATTTTTGTGAAAATCAACATGCATTATGTTCCATGAAACAAGCTTTGAAATTGTTAATATTGTTAAATTAAATTGTTGGATTATACATAGCCATTTTAGCCCTCTAACCTATGGTTGTGTTTGGTTATGTTGTTTGAATTGGATGCAAATATTTATTTATTTTTGTTGACAATTTGGTGGCATCTTAATTTCATTCTATAGATTATTTTAAGGCAAAATTACATCAATGGTCTTTCTGGTTGGCAAAATAATACTATTGCCGGTCTTTTTCAAATTTTTTTGGACAGAGGGGGTCCTTTTCAAGATTAAAATCAACAGAGGTGGTACTTTTGACTAATATCGTTAGTTAGCAAAGGTTAAATAGCTATGAAATTACCAATATACCCTTTCATTTATTTTTCTATATTTTTTCATTTGCAATTAAAAATTTGAGAAATCATAACCCATTAATATCTATCTCTCTCTCTCTCTCGGCCCTTTTGGAGCAATTACGACCGTCTTATCGAGCTCATCAAAGACACAACTTATGTCGTCTTCTTCTGGTCCCTCTTCCGCCACCGTCGGAGCTCCTTGTCCGCCATTCTCTTTGTTAACCGCTTTCTCGATCTTTATACATCTTATAATCTGGTTTTAGAGAGAGAATAAGATGGCCTCCAGTGACGATGAGGATCATCCTCAATTAAAAAGGATTTGTTTTTATCGGTCTCCTTCTCTCCTTTTGCCAGACAACCCTTCTTTAGGAAAAACTATCACAACTTTCACCATCTCCAACCAACTAAATCCACTACACAATTGCAAAAGGAGATGGTGAAAGTTGCCCAACAAGGCGGCATTTCCTCTACCAGACAACCCTTATATGGTATGTTCTTATGACACCCATTTTCATCCTGGAGCTCAAGGTCTAGAACCAATGGATGTCAGGAGGGAAGCGACGACTATCCAAGGTTGCGAATCTGTCCAACCATTTACCGGTGGTTGAAAACTTTGTGGGAGCATTATTGGGTGCATTGATGGGGTTAAAAAAGGTCCAATCTTCTTCATTATCATCAGAATGGCGTATTTTTTTTTTTAATGATAGAGGAGGTGGTGTTTGATGGAGAGGGAAAGAGATAGTGAAAGTGAGAGAGAGGGGAGGGGAGGGATGGTGGGGTTTCTTAAAAATGTTAATTTCAAATAATTAAAATATAAAGAACAAATAAAAGAAGGGGTATATTGGTAGTTTCATAGCCATTTAACATTGGCTAACTAACGGTGTTAGTCAAAAGGACCTCATATGTTCATTTTAATCTTAAAAGGGACCCCCATGTCCAAAATTCTAGAAAAGGACCTGTAGTCGGATTTTTTGCCAAACACACAGATCATTTATGTAATTTTCTCTTATTTTAATTTGTGTTTTATTATTTTTATTTAAAATTGTAAGTATCCAGATAGTATCTTTCATTTTCATTTTTTTCTATAAAAAATTAGGCAAAGATTAGAGGCTTGTAGAGACCAAAGAAGCCAACCAAAGATGGTGACTAAACGTGAAAACTTCGGAGAAATTATTGTGTCGTTTGATCATCAGTTTATGTTGATTTATAAAAATTGAAAGAACAGCAGGTTTGGCTATAGCGCCATATTACATACCACTTTTCACGACATACCCTAGGAAACACTCACCACTCCATCACTCTAAATCAACCACATTTTTATGTAAACTATTTATGTATGTAAGAAGTGTGAAAAATAGAAAGACAAAGAGAAAGGGATAAATAAATAAATAAATAAGGTGTTGTTGATTGTGGGCATACACACGTCCCACCACACCACACCCGCAAAGGGGGGGGGGGGGGGGGCTGTGTTCCAAGAAAATAAAGTTAAGTACAACTTGAATCATCTGGAATGAAGCTTTTTGAAATAATTTGATGGCCGAAGATTAGCATGTAAACACTAATAGAAAGATTGTTTTGAACAATAGTTTCATTTTCAATGGTTAGTGTTTACTATTAAATATATCTTTTCTAATCCCCGTACTGGATTATGAATATAAATGAATACGATGGATCATATAGACTTGCTTCCGTAGTACATGCCGTTAGTTCAATTAAGGTTTACATTTATACTAAATATCTATGTCAAAAGTTGTTTACATAATGAAACTTAAATTTCGAAGATGTCGTTTTAAGTGCTTTAAGTCTTAGTAATAATATAGTTAAAGTTTAATAATATTTATTAATATCTACTACAGTTCAGTATATTCCTTTTTAAAACGCGATGGTAATTTAGTTATGAAAATCGCACTCAAGTAGTTTTAGTTCCAGTTATCGTCTACTATCAGTCTAATATTAGTTCAACTTTATAGTCTAAGTTATGGAATAAATTCACTTTATTGTATTTTTTTTAATAGGTGAATTTTAATAAATAACTACCAAGAGCTAATCAAACCAGTGATCCACGATCAAATCAAAAATTACCTCCTTTAGCTGCTTTCTGTCTCCCAAAACCATCGCATCACACTAAAGCCAAAGCACTCACTATGTCAAGAAAATGATGGCTTCCATGTCCGTTTTTTGACTCGATACATGAAGTGAATCCAACCCATGAGAGAACTTTACTCAAGACAAAGCATTCCATGTCCTAGCTGCTACCTAAAGCTCCAATAAAAGATAATTTAAACTACCATGGTCAAATATGCACTACCGAAAATCAATAACATTTTACCAATGGAACCAAAATATTTGGTAGCCAACATTTTTATTTGGTATTACCTTACCAATTATATAATCATAGTATAATAATGGTAAAAAATTTGAAATATGATGATAGTACCAACCAACCAATTTTATATATATATATATATATATATATATATATATATATATATATATATATATATATATATATATATATATATATATATATATATATATATATATATATATATATATATATATATATATATATAATCAAATAAGAATGAAACTTTTGGTAGGAATGATAAAAAGTGTATCATTTGCATATTTTTTTACGAACCAACAAAAAGAATCATTAGATGATGCAAAAAAACCCGAAAAAACCACTTTAATGATTCATTTTTTAATGAATCAAGTTTTTACTTATTTTTCAGACAATTTTAATTTAAAACAACAAAATCATTTGGTTGGTTAAATAAACTATTTATTCAATAAATAATATTAGTTTAGTTAGTCTACTTTGATTAATAGATAAAAAATACAACTTTTCAATTTAAATATTTGGTTGGTTAATATATAATAAAATATTTGGATCTTTTTTGGTTTTTAGTGTGTGACCTCGTTGTCCACACATAATCAATAGTACCAAATTTTGTTTATATCTTGCACACTAAAATAGCTGGCTTGCTTGTACAGACAGTGCTAAGCATCTAGCAATATATTGCTACCCTAATCACGTGTGAGTTTCTTTTGTCACAAAACTATCATTCAACTTTTACTGGGTGAATATGTAACAACCTAAAAATCTTGAATTTATATTCGAGATAACGCTTAAGGTAAAGACCAAAAATTTTGAAAGTTGTAAAATAATGTAGCTTGAAATGTAGTAAAATTCCAAGAGTTTGGAGAAAATTGGTGAAAAAGGGTAATTTGGTCATTTTACCATAAAAGGGTAATTTGGTCATTTTACCATAAAAGGGTAATTTGGTCATTTGACCATATGTAGGATTCATATTGACATTATATTTTGGTTTTTGGACTAAAAATGTAAGAAAACTAAGTTCTATGTGATAAAAATTGATTTTTGTGGCCAAAGTTCAAGATATGGAAATTGAGGGGCTAGAGTGTAAAAATGGGAAGTATAAAAAGGAGAAAATATCTCCCATCTTTGAGCTGAACATTTGAGAACCATCGGGAAGGATTTTGAGAGTTAATTTCTGGAAATTCGCATGGAGTTGAAGCAAAAAAATTGAATCAATAGCTTGGAAATTGAAGATTTTCAAGACAAAAGGTTAGTAAGAAGCTTCTAACCTAAGTGTTTGTGTGTGTGTTCTTCACGAGAGAAGTTAGAAACTGTAATTCCAGAATGATCCATGATGTTTATATGATTTCTAAGTTTGAAACATGTTCATATGATAAGAACGTGTATTTGAAACAAATGTTTGATTTTCGACAGGAATCTGTCCTATGTTGTATAATTCGTAGAAAAATCATATGATGTCCAAATCAGGCGATTCCAGTGCCTATGGTTTCGTCTCGATGTCTTTTTCAGTTCATCAGTTGGGGTTCAGACCTCATTCGGTCGTTTTCTAGGGCTTTGAACCCGATTTCCACGAGTATGATTTCTGTGTCCAATTTTGTTGTGAAATTCTTGTAAAATCGTGTGTTCACTGGATTGTTCTGAAATTTTGTGTGGAGAAGAACCTTGTCATGAGCCATACTCGACAAAAAGGGATTGACTCAGTTCATTGTTTTGGTTTGGACTTTGGTGTGTGCAATCCGACCTCCACAGATTGGTTGCTGCACACCTAGGTCAACTTGTGGGATTTGTATTTCCCAAATGTTCCATGGTTTAGGTCTGAAAATTTGATGGGAAGGTCATCCTCATGTCTGCAGTTTTCCATCCAGAGGGCTTGATCCAATTCCATTAGGAAGCTAGGGTTCCAATGCCTTTTCTTTGACTGAACCAGAATTGTAGCTGTGCACATTGTCCGTGTTGCACGATTTTTAATTCTCAGTTGGCTTATGCTTTGAGTTTGATTTTTGAATGAGAGCTTTATCTTCATGTCTAGTGTAACTCATCCAAAAGGCTTGACTTATTTCCTTTCAGAAGTCAGGTTGTTGGACAAATCTTGTCAACCTATGTTGAGTTGTGACAGAAATGTTGCTGCTCATTTCCTTCATATTATATGATTTTTAATTCTTAATTGGTTTGTCTTTTGGGTCTGAATTTCGGAGGGTAGTCTCTTGGTTATATCTAGTATGCCTATGTAAGAGGGTTTTCCTTGATTCCATTCTCAAGTGGAATGGAATTGGTGATTCATCCGTTAATCCAGATTTGTGACAGATTGCACTGTCAATCTTGTTACTTATTTTCTAAGGTCTTAGAGTGTGATTCAAGTCTCGGTACCTTCTCGAGACTTGTCATGTATTGTGTCTACTTTTCAGAATGTTTGAGTTTGTGTCATTCGGGTTTCTGAGTTGAGAGTTATGGTCAATTCTTTGACCATGCGTCTTAGATATCAAAATCTAAAAATGAGTAAGTAATGTGATATTAATCTATTACGATGTAGATTAAGAGGTCTTTAATTGTTACTAAGGCCTAGCTTGTATTAACTAGAGTGTTAAATGAACTCCTTAGGTATTAAGGAGTAAAGTTGAAGGAAAGGAAAACACAACGGGAAGAAGTAATTCTAGTTAGACTTCTCTAACTAAACGAGGTGAGTACATGCAGTATTTTTACCCATTATGGGGTACATGGCAAGTAAGTATTATCAATATTTCTTATAAAATCTCTTTATGTGAAATTATATACAAGAGTATTATTTCTAACTTGTTTGTGAAAGTATAATGCTATGATTGAAATTATGTTTTCGAACTACAAGTCAAATTAAGTGAAAGTATGTTGGTCTATGAACCAATTATGTGAAAGTGTATTTTGATTACAAGCTATATATGTTTTCAAGTATGAATAGGCATATAGCCACAAGATGCTTAAGAAGTATGTTTTGGTTACAAACCGTATATGTTTTCAAGTATGAATGGGCTTATAGCCATAAGATGTTTGGAAAGTATGATTTGACATTAAGCCTAGAATGTTATAAAAACATGTTTTAAACGTATGATTATTATGTGATGAAAGTTATATATTTGGCATTTGGCCATAAAGACAGAAAATGATGAAGTTTGGCACTTAGCCACTATTTATATGTATGTGAGTATTGTTCAAGTAAGCAGAAAGTATTTTATATGACTGGTATTTGTAGCAAGCAATGATAGTAAGAGAACTATGTTCCACCTACCGGGGTTTGGTATGGAGTCTACTGGGGAAAAAGCCCCTTCACGAAGTAGATTTCCTAAGCAACTTCTATGGTGAGGATTGATCCGTTCTTTCTAGCCGTAGAGACTTGGGGTATCACTTATGGTGATTAAAGCCCTAAGTATAAAAATCCAGCAAGCTTTTAAAACCAGTCAAAGAAAGTAAGAAAGATGCTATTTTTGCAAAGTATGTTATGAAATGATTTTGAAAAGTAAAGAGTTATAGTATGTTACTACTATTAAGTTTTGACAAATGTTTTATGTTATAAATTTTATAAAAAGGTTTGAAAAAGAAGTTAAATGTTTGAGTCTAAAACTCATGTAACTCACGAGACATTATTGTCTTACGTATTCTATGTTTTGTCATGTATTTCAGGTTAAAATGATATGCTATAATTGGATGAAGTTTAGCTGGAGTGGAGCTTGAGTTAGCTCCTATCTTGGACTCAAGGTTTAATCCTTTCTTGCTTACTATGGTTAGTTTTGGTATGGATTTGTAACACCCACTGTTTTTAAACATGTAAATTATCGGTTTTTGATAAACCGTATTTTTGTATTCATGTATTTATACGAAAAACCATAGTATTTGCAAACAGTAGAAGTGGGGTGTCACAAGTTGGTATCAGAGCCATAGTTTAAGCAAATTAGGATTGGATCGTTCCACTTCTAGGCTTAAACTCATGCTATAGGAAAGTTAGTTCATGAAAGTATGCTATATGATGTCTTAAATGACTAAGATATTATGCATCACTTAATATATGCAAATATATAACACTAAGAAATGTTAAACTAACGCTTTGATTGAGCAAAATAAAATTTGACTGTTAGGAAAATTGTATGTTATTTTCCGTAATTGTCTATATCTATTAAAGATTATGTTTATGAGTAGAAAGATTTCTAGTATTGATCACCATGTATTTATAATGGTGTTATATGTTGAAGGAACCAGTGACCCATGAAACCTTGTGGTAACAACAGAATCAATATGTATAGGTGGTTATGGTAATATGGGCCCGTATTATCATAATCACAGGATATGTATTGAGACTGGTGGAATCGTAAAGGAATTATGGTAATCTGGTGGGTAAGGGTTTTGAAGAGAGTAATAAGAGTAACATAGGGATTATATGCCTATGTAATAAGAACAAGTAAGATTAAAAGTATTAAAAGATAGTGCAGTGGATATATACCACTTAATATGGTAAAGTAAAAGAAATCAATAAGATACTTAATACTCCTTAGACTGGTTGAAAGACATTAAAGTATATGTCTGCAGAGTCGAGAAAAAGTATGAATAAGAGCAACTTAAAGAGGAATTAAATTCCGCAACCAAATGAATGAAATAAAAGAAGAAATACCAGTAATGAAAGAGTATAACGAAGTATGTTAACTGAAGAAAAACCAAAATAAACAGACGAGAAGTTACTACTTCTGAATGTGAATAACAAGTAAAAGTGTTTCATTATTGTGAGAATTGGTCGGTACATGGTTAATAATTATGAAATGTAAAGATACGTATATGAGTGTACATATATGTTCATATATGTGAAAGAAAGAGTAAATGTGAAAATTATATAATATAAAAGTGAGATAATGTATTTGACAAATAACCTCAAAATACAAAAGAACGAAAGATAACGAGAAAATAAGTGGGAGTTGTGTACCACCTAAAGGTATATAAGAAGTGAGTCTTATATGAAATATGAAATATATAATACTGTAAAGAAAGGTATGGTGTATATCTCCTTAAGATATGAAAAAGTAAAGAGTGTAAAGAAATGAAGTTTAAATGAAAGAATAATGTGATGTGTTAGGCATGTAGCCTTATGACACATAAAGAGAAATGGTAAAAGATACAATGAAAGAAACTTTGGGTTTAAAACCTAAAAAGATTATAAGTAAAATGTATGAGATGTAAAGATCGAATGTCTATAAAAAAACGATGGTGGTAACCTATATAATTATGAAAGTAGTGTATGCTTAATAAGAATGATGAGATAAAACAAGTAATTGTTGGGTCAGAAATGCAAGTCTTTATGTAAGTATTATTATGATGCAGTTGGGGGTGAACGGTAAAAGTTACTTTTGGCATTAGCCAAAACAAGTAAATGGTAATGAATGGAAAAAAGGTAAAACTTAAGTTTTCTATGGAAGTAGTAATTTAATTTTGTTTGAAAAGTAAATGACAGTTAAAATATGTTAGCTATATTTCTTCTTAGTAAAGAAGAAAGAATGTAAAGGAAGAAAAATATATGAAAATAAAGTTTAATGAATCCAATATAAGTCTAGATGGTAAAGTGGAACATTATTCTAAAAGAATGGTTAGAACGTCATGAAAAGTGTAATAAGTACGAAAAGATGAATTATCATACATAAAATGTATGAGATTTGATATATTATTTGAAAAATCAAATCAATTATGGTAAACAATTGAAAGACCGGTAGAAAAAAAGAGTAAGTAGGAGATAAAGTGCTAAACTGAGCACTAGTGTGAGAAATAAGAACTACAAGAAAGTACTAAAACATAAGTAATAATATGAGAATGGTACACGGGGTACCTAAGAATATAAGAAGTGTACTCATGAAAATACTATAAGAAAGCTGAAAATGAAAAAGACATGATTATATTAGTAAGTGTAATGAGTAAATGAGACCGAAATCTCATAAATAATAAAGGAGGATGAAAGAAGCATTTAAATTGCCAATATGTCAAAATTGTGAATGTATTATAAATCGAAGTGATATAATGTATGTCTTAATGAAAGTAATACATATAATGTACAGGAAATGAGTAAGAAGTATATGAAAATGAAATTTCATAAATTGAGAATTAAGAAATGAAAGCAACAATTGAGTCATTAATAAAAGCTAAGATGTGAAAGTAATATATGTACTAAATGGTACGAGATATGTATTTATAGAAAATAATACATGTAGATTATAGAGTGGAAAAGATAGTAATTTATAGTGAACGTATGAAAGCTAATAGGGATTAAAATGAAGTATATAATTAGTAATTTAAATGTCAAGAGTAGAAAATAAGGAAGTTGACAGAAATAATAGGTCAACTTCAACAGCAAAACTGTACAAATCTACCAGGCCAAAAATTATGTATCATAAATAGAAAGAAACCTACGGATGTCTAGTTTCTAAAACAAAAATCGGTACGTAATTTTGACTTTTCTAGAGTGAGATATGCAAATTCTCGTGTGAGGTGTACTGTTTCGACAGATTCTGTCCCAAACAGAAAAGTGAGGATGTAAAGTGTAACGAAAGAAAGAGAATACTTACCTTATAAATGGTAATGAACCGGAAGTTGTTAGTAGATAAAAAGAAGAACAAACTTGAAGTTTAAAAAAAAAATAAAGAATAAAATATATAAAAGATAAGAAATTGTAAAACTTCTGGAAAGAAGAAATAGCAATAAATTATTTATGTAATAATGAGTGAGTAAAGGAATGAGAAAAAGAGAAGAGTCAAAAGAATGAGGAGGTGTTATAAAAAAAATTTTGCTTTAAGAAAAATGTCCACTAAGGGACAAAATTTTACAATAAAAGATTTAGTGTATTTACGAATTTTGTATAAATATAAATTATGTTTAATTGTATTTGGGAGAAAGTTTTGTAAGTAAAGAATATGATTAATATAATCTCATGAAGTTTTGGTAAACATATGAGAAGGATTACAAAGTAAGCTGCTATTTTTGATAAGAATATGAAAGTATGAAATCACTTTGTAAAATAAGCTTTATTAAAAGATTTATATATGAATGAAATGAAGTAAAAAGAGATGAAATGAGAATATGGGATGGGTGAGTTCTTGAGGAAATGAAGCAGAAATATGAAACACCTTATGAGAAATTGAAAGAATGATTCAGAAGGAAGAGACTATGTTAATTCCTCATAAAGAATTGAAAAAGAAAAAAAAACCTTTAAAGGTTGATTAAAGAACCAAAAACAATTATAGAAGGAAATACTAAAAAAAAGATAAAAGAATAAAGAATATGACTATGTGTTGATAAAAGGAAGTATTTACTAGGAACTAAACTTTGGCTGAGAGCCTTTGAAAAGGAGGGAGAAGTGATCCCTTAACTTAGTAGTTGTGTGATGATTCCGAGGACGGAATCCTAATAAGGGGAGTTAGTTGTAACGACTTAAAAATCTTGAATTTATATTCGAGATAACGCTTAAGGTAAAGACCAAAAATTTTGAAAGTTGTAAAATAATGTAGCTTGAAATGTAGTAAAATTCCAAGAGTTTGGAGAAAATTGGTGAAAAAGGGTAATTTGGTCATTTTACCATAAAAGGGTAATTTGGTCATTTTACCATATGTAGGATTCATATTGACATTATATTTTGGTTTTTGGACTAAAAATGTAAGAAAACTAAGTTCTATGTGATAAAAATTGATTTTTGTGGCCAAAGTTCAAGATATGGAAATTGAGGGGCTAGAGTGTAAAAATGGGAAGTATAAAAAGGAGAAAATATCTCCCATCTTTGAGCTGAACATTTGAGAACCATCGGGAAGGATTTTGAGAGTTAATTTCTGGAAATTCACATGGAGTTGAAGCAAAAAAAATTGAATCAATAGCTTGGAAATTGAAGATTTTCAAGACAAAAGGTTAGTAAGAAGCTTCTAACCTAAGTGTTTGTGTGTGTTCTTCACGGGAGAAGTTAGAAACTGTAATTCCAGAATGATCCATGATGTTTATATGATTTCTAAGTTTGAAACATGTTCATATGATAAGAACGTGTATTTGAAACAAATGTTTGATTTTCGACAGGAATCTGTGCTATATTGTATAATTCGTAGAAAAATCATACGCTGTCCAAATCAGGCGATTCCAGTGCCTATGGTTTCGTCTCGATGTCTTTTTCAGTTCATCAGTTGGGGTTCAGACCTCATTTGGTCGTTTTCTAGGGTTTTGAACCCGATTTCCACGAGTATGATTTCTGTGTCCAATTTTGTTGTGAAATTCTTGTAAAATCGTGTGTTCCCTGGATTGTTCTGAAGTTTTGTGTGGAGAAGAACCTTGTCATGAGCCATACTCGACAAAAAGGGATTGACTCAATTCATTGTTTTGGTTTGTACTTTGGTGTGTGCAATCCGACCTCCACAGATTGGTTGCTGCACACCTAGGTCAACTTGTGGGATTTTTATTTCCCAAATGTTCCATGGTTTAGGTCTGAAAATTTGATGGGAAGGTCATCCTCATGTCTGCAGTGTTCCATCCAGAGGGCTTGATCCAATTCCATTAGGAAGCTAGGGTTCCAATGCCTTTTCTTTGACTGAACCAGAATTGTAGCTGTGCACATTGTCCGTGTTGCACGATTTTTAATTCTCAGTTGGCTTATGATTTGAGTTTGATTTTTGGATGAGAGCTTTATCTTCATGTCTAGTGTAACTCATCCAAAAGGCTTGACTTATTTCCTTTCAGAAGTCAGGTTGTTGGACAAATCTTGTCAACCTATGCTGAGTTGTGACAGAAATGTTGCTGCTCATTTCCTTCATATTATATGATTTTTAATTCTTAATTGGTTTGTCTTTTGGGTCTGAATTTCGGAGGGTAGTCTCTTGGTTATATCTAGTATGCCTATGTAAGAGGGTTTTCCTTGATTCCATTCTCAAGTGGAATGGAATTGGTGATTCATCCGTTAATCCAGATTTGTGACAGATTGCAGTGTCAATCTTGTTACTTATTTTCTAAGGTCTTAGAGTGTGATTCAAGTCTCGGTACCTTCTCGAGACTTGTCATGTATTGTGTCTACTTTTCAGAATGTTTGAGTTTGTGTCATTCGGGTTTCTGAGTTGAGAGTTATGGTCAATTCTTTGACCATGCGTCTTAGATATCAAAATCTAAAAATGAGTAAGTAATGTGATATTAATCTATTACGATGTAGATTAAGAGGTCTTTAATTGTTACTAAGGCCTAGCTTGTATTAACTAGAGTGTTAAATGAACTCCTTAGGTATTAAGGAGTAAAGTTGAAGGAAAGGAAAACACAACGGGAAGAAGTAATTCTAGTTAGACTTCTCTAACTAAACGAGGTGAGTACATGCAATATTTTTACCCATTATGGGGTACATGGCAAGTAAGTATTATCAATATTTCTTATAAAATCTCTTTATGTGAAATTATATACAAGAGTATTATTTCTAACTTGTTTGTGAAAGTATAATGCTATGATTGAAATTATGTTTTCGAACTACAAGTCAAATTAAGTGAAAGTATGTTGGTCTATGAACCAATTATGTGAAAGTGTATTTTGATTACAAGCTATATATGTTTTCAAGTATGAATAGGCATATAGCCACAAGATGCTTAAGAAGTATGTTTTGGTTACAAACCGTATATGTTTTCAAGTATGAATGGGCTTATAGCCATAAGATGTTTGGAAAGTATGATTTGACATTAAGCCTAGAATGTTATAAAAACATGTTTTAAACGTATGATTATTATGTGATGAAAGTTATATATTTGGCATTTGGCCATAAAGACAGAAAATGATGAAGTTTGGCACTTAGCCACTATTTATATGTATGTGAGTATTGTTCAAGTAAGCAGAAAGTATTTTATATGACTGGTATTTGTAGCAAGCAATGATAGTAAGAGAACTATGTTCCACCTACCGGGGTTTGGTATGGAGTCTACTGGGGAAAAAGCCCCTTCACGAAGTAGATTTCCTAAGCAACTTCTATGGTGAGGATTGATCCGTTCTTTCTAGCCGTAGAGACTTGGGGTATCACTTATGGTGATTAAAGCCCTAAGTATAAAAATCTAGCAAGCTTTTAAAACCAGTCAAAGAAAGTAAGAAAGATGCTATTTTTGCAAAGTATGTTATGAAATGATTTTGAAAAGTAAAGAGTTATAGTATGTTACTACTATTAAGTTTTGACAAATGTTTTATGTTATAAATTTTATAAAAAGGTTGGAAAAAGAAGTTAAATGTTTGAGTCTAAAACTCATGTAACTCACGAGACATTATTGTCTTACGTATTCTATGTTTTGTCATGTATTTCAGGTTAAAATGATATGCTATAATTGGATGAAGTTTAGCTGGAGTGGAGCTCGAGTTAGCTCCTATCTTGGACTCAAGGTTTAATCCTTTCTTGCTTACTATGGTTAGTTTTGGTATGGATTTGTAACACCCACTGTTTTTAAACATGTAAATTATCGGTTTTTGATAAACCGTATTTTTGTATTCATGTATTTATACGAAAAATCATAGTATTTGCAAACAGTAGAAGTGGGGTGTCACAGAATATGTTATTGTCTTCATTTTCCATTTGTTTTGATGTCATAGAGCACAAGGCATGTACTAAATCACTATGTTGCTTCATAGGTTTTCTTGGTCTACAAAACCAGACAAGATAAGATCAGATGTCTACTTAGATAGTCTAGTGTGGCTATACAGTTTATCCTTATTTTATTCTAGTGAAAGGGCCCAACTGTAGATCACACTCCAGAATCTTGGACGAACAACTCCTTTCATGATATATTTTATAGTAGCCTTTATAACTTTCATGTTTCTACTTTTCGTTTGATGTACTTATAGATTGAGCACTACACTCACTTAGAGCTCGACATATGTCTTAGGTCGAAGGCTAATAGAGATTCACCTTATTATGTTCAAGATTCACTCAATGACGTCAATTATTGAAGTACAATCTTAAAGTGAGTCAATTCAATATTTAATCTAATATATACACATGAATTCTTTTAGATCTTTCACTAATATACATCACATCTCATGGATGTCCCTAAAACTTTCACAATAGTTTTAGATATAGCCACACTCATGACCATAACTGACTATGGAGACTTTTAGAACAATTCAAGGAAAAAGTACAACATGCAAAATTTGATCACAATAATTCTAGATGATAAATATTTCTCATGGAAAATTATGTCATACTAGAAACAAAACTTCTTAACAATCTGAATATCCAAGTACAAATATCGTAGCTGTTCACGTAATTAATCCAAGTGCTATAAACATTCTCATGTTATTAAAAAAAGGAATGGTCACATATAAACTCTTTCACCTAAGTGAGTTTTTCGAAAACACTATATTTTTTATCAAACTTATCAAGTGTCACAAATAGAAGATAAAGTTAGTTTTCTGGAAAATCATTCCTCGTATGCAAGTGACTTTCAAAGAAGTACACATCTTGCCTCATATGAGAGAATCCAACTTTAATTTTCATAAGATCCTGAAATGTGTAATAAATCTGAGTTGTGTGTAGCCTTCTTCAATTAGATAGGTTTTATTGCTCTTCTCATGAGTAATTTTAGTCTGTTTATGTTCCCTGCATGAAAAATACATTCTACTTGTATCATTAAGATTCATCTTGACAATACAGAAAAGTTTGCATCTTTATTACCATTGATCTCACAGTGTAGGTATCCGTAAACAAAATCGAATTAAAATCATATTCAATCTATAATATTTTAATCGTATTGAAAATTATACTAAGCGCAAAACATGTGATTTGTGGTAGACTTAGTCGGATTAAAGTCCAAATCCACATACATCATCCACTATGGTCCTCTAATGTCATGTTACATTGGCATGGCTTAAAAATGAATTATATATCTTGAACCAATTTCAAGACTTCCAATATGTATACTTTGACTAGTGTAGGATCTTCTACTAATGCATATCTAGCATGGACCCAGATTCCCTTAGTGTGTTATAAGAACATATAATTTGTGTGTCTATTGTAAACCATACTTAAAGGATCAACAATGCTCCCACTAACTCTAATGAAAACCTTTAATCCCTATTCTACTTCACGATTAACTTACTAGTCTTCTAATAGGAGAATAATCACATATGAATACATGTTTTAGATAAAGCTTATGCACGATGTATAAAACAACTTTCTATCTTGTTGATATTTTCAGATGGCTAGAAATGAAATGAAATCACATTAACATGCAAATGAAATTATATAACCATTGCTTCAAGGTCATTTTATTTATTTAACACATGAAGCTATTCAATATATATTTTAGGATTCCTAATTAATATCAAGATACTTTTGATGGAAGCAAAAAATGGTATACAAGTGTTTGATCCCTAAAGTTTCATTCTTATGAAGCATCTAAAAAGTAGCTTATGCATATGGTAGATAGATATGTAAGGTTGCCTAATTCAATCCTAGCAGTAACACAAGTCTTTCCAAAACTAGGAACCTAAAGTTCATTATTGGTTGTGCGAAAGGAATTTATTGTCTCCCATGACATATAATCTAGATCACTGGAGTCTCTAATGCCCTTTTGCTTTATATCTATACAAAAGATAATCAAGCCAACATATAAGTTACTAATCACAATAAAAGAAAACGTGTTATATAAACTTCTAAAACAAAGAAATTATGTAGTTAAGTAGAAATTACATCAATTCATGGCACATGGTTAAGACCTTCGACTTTAGTCTTGAGCATCCTACTTTTGATTTATTTTTTTGTGTTTATGCATCCTATTTTCATTTCATATCATACTATTACAACATTGTATTTTCATGTTTTGGCCAGTCATACTAAATGAGCATCCTACTTTTGATTTATTTTTTTGTGTTTATGCATCCTATTTTCATTTCATATCATACTATTACAACATTGTATTTTCATGTTTTGGCCAGTCATACTAAATGAGCATCCTACTTTCATATCTTTCTATTTTGTACTTCTAATATCTTATTATTATTTTTTACACATTCTAATATAGAAATATACCTAGTTACATCAATATACTTGTGCTTTTTTCTTATTAAAAAATTATATTACCTAGGTGAAAATTAATTTCTATTCCCAATATTTTTCATCAAGTTAATGAAAGATATATACTACTAAAATGGTGAAATTCACCACTAAAGCACTAAATGGTATCTTTACATCCTATTTGATTTGGATATGCCAAAGTAGATGATTTTTTTCTTAAGAGGCAACATCAACAT
The DNA here is from genome assembly GCA_023525715.1 of Cichorium intybus. Taxonomy (NCBI): domain Eukaryota; kingdom Viridiplantae; phylum Streptophyta; class Magnoliopsida; order Asterales; family Asteraceae; genus Cichorium; species Cichorium intybus. The sequence continues at coordinate 16,574,412 of CM042010.1, forward strand.
CATAAGCAACAAGTTTATCCTTTGTCTAGCCAAATAGCTCTTTATCTTTTTGTAGGTTGGAAACATGTAGCCACCAGTTACTAAGTCACTGTCCATAAAAGAAAACATACACAAAACTATAATTATAGTTTAAAATAAATACAAATAATGCTCATATCATGATCAATTTAAAAACTCATATAATCAAAAAAGATGTAGCAAAAAATTCATATGGTAAGGATAAGTGCAATCAAGGGAAACACACCAATTAGTAGGTCAATAATAAAACCACAAATGTAATAGTGGACAATGTAGCCCAACTAAACACGTCATACCTCAGTAAACACCAATGCTTTGTTCATGAGTTTAATAACGAAGAGGAGGGAAGAGAAGATAATAAAAGTGAAAGGATGAAAGGAAAATCGAAATAATTAGTTGCGTTCTTGAGTTGTTGAAAAGGAAGGGAAATAAATCAATATTTTTACATTTTTACCTTAATTTCATACAATGAATAGTTGCTAGAGGGGTCAATAAGTAGTTTTTATACATTTCCCTTCCTTCCCCTCCATTCCCTTCTAAAAATGGGATAATAACTTTTATGTCTATTTTCCTTCCCCTCCCCATCCATTCCGTTCCTTGAAAAGAAACTCAAAAACACGGTTTTTTTAATGATTTCATTCCCTTCCATTTCATCCCCCTCCTAAAAAGAACTCGAGAACATAACATAATATACATATGGAAATAGCCAGTTGTTGTATATGCATTGTTCATCCTTATCAAGTACATATTCACTGCTTTTGGTAAAGAAAACCCAGAAATCTAATCAACAACAAAAACATTAAAATTAGATAACTATTGTGGTTAGTAGTAGTTAAAGACTAGAGAGAAGGAAAAGAGATTCAAATGAAGCTAGAGAGGAGGAGAAGGTTTCCAATGGTGGGCTGACAGAAAAAGGAAAGCAATATTCGCGGTTTTACATGATTGCATAAAGATAGGAGAATAAGATTTTAAATGGGCTGGGCTTATTAATAAAGAATACGCCCAATTTGGGTTTTCTTCATAGGACCCGGTTTTCCTAATGGGTACGAAGCTATATCATTTTCCAAAACATGCAACACTTGATAAAGCCAGATTATTTTTTAAATCTTGTTATATTTGACGGGTCCTATAAACTATTTTGTAGTAGTGTTTGCTTTTTTACATGATACCTAGTATATAGTTTTTTTTTTTTTTTTTTTTTTTTTTTTTTTTTTTTTTTTTGTAAATTGTTGTATTATTATTATATATATTGAGTGGAATACAATGCTATCTAAACCGGGATATGTCTTCGATCTGCCAATAACCATACTTTGAAGGGTGTAAAATAGAACTTTTGGGGTCTCTATAAAATATCACACACAACATGTTGCTTAGATAACGATAAAATAGACTATTACTTTTAGGATATGGACATTATAATCGTAAGCCAAATCAAGCGGAAAAGATGGAATCAAATAATAAAATAATTCCAAGCATGCATAGCATAAGTAATAAGATTTAATCATGCTGGTAGAATGGGGATTACATAATCATGATATAGTGGTAAAGCAAATACAAGTTGTAATCCAAACACACATAAAGCAAGTTCGCGTTATGATATAAATTGGGATAAAATCAATTCAAATTGTAATATTAATATTAATATGGATAAATAAAATTTCAAGTTGTAATGTAAAGCAAATTCAAGACCTCACAATTGAAGTGATGGTCATGAAAGCACTCAAAGTTTTTAAACATTGTATAATAATGTACTCAAAGCCATAAACATAATTAAACAATGTAAAGTATTGTATAAGAGGAGGAGAACGGAATTGATAAAAGTTTTAAATCACTTGGTACATATTTCTTTATTGTTTTTATCCTTCTCTAGCCTTTTAATGAATGCCTCGTAAGATCAACTCTAGCATAAGGATTTTTTTATATATGAAGCTGAATTTTAATAAGAAACTAGCGAAACGCTAGATAATAGAACAATTAAAAAGAGTTTAAAGCTAACATTGTGTTTTGTAACCAAGTAACTCAATTGACTATACGTATAACATTTCCTTGAACAACCAATTAAAAGAAAGCCCGACAGTCCTCTAAAAAATAACACACACACACACACAGCGTCGGAATTCAAATGATCGACGGCCGAAGATAAGGTTGTAAATTCGTTAATTGAACGCGCATGTAGCGGATAATTTCAAAAAACCCACTTCGTTATTTATTTATTTTTTATTTTTAGAGCTTATTTTTTATTGAAATAAAAAATCGAATATATCAAAATTCATAATATTTTATTCTCTTTCAATAGACATCCATATCAATATAGTAAAAACGAAAAAAAAATATTCAAAAATCTTGTTCAGATTCACAACACTTAATCAATGTGAATCTGAACTATAACAACTTTTACAGAAGATTATTCACATGTGAATGATCATTGAAATTAGTTTTTTCAACAATCATTGATCATTCAATAACAACTTATGTGAATTTAAATAAACTTTTAGATTCAGATGTGAATCTCACTAAATTTTCATGTTGAATTTAAGTAAATTCGTTTATATTCTTTACAATTTCAAAATTTTGTAATATACAATTGAATTAACAAAGATTCACAAATTAATTTACTTAAACTTATACACGAAAGAACACAAAATTGCTAAAAAATGGGGTACAATTATCATTTATATGTGAATTAATATATCTAAAACTAGATGCATACTATTTTTAACCTTTTGATCATACATAAATAAATTAATTTAGATTCACAAATTAGTTTGCTTAAAAGTCACATGTGGATGATAATTTTTTTTGAAAAAGTCAAGTACAATTACCATTTATATGTGAATTAACATATATAAAACAAGAAGTAGTTAAAATTCACAATGTGAATATAAACTGTATTAAATTTGTATGAAAGATATTTCATATGTAAATGATCAATGAATTCATTTTTTTAATAATTGTTAATCATTTAATAACAACTTATGTAATCTTAAAAATATTTTTCAATTCAGATGTGATTTCAAGAAAAATCACTTATGTTTTTACTATTTCAATGTTTTAATAGCATATACAATTGAATTAACTGAGATTCATAAATGATTTACTTAAAATTCACATGTGATTGGTAAAGAATTAATGAAAAAATTGGATAGATTTGTCATTTAGATTTGAATAAATATATTTAAAACAATGCAGTTCGGTTCAGGTTCAGAAGGTGAATCTGGACGAACTTGAAGTAAAAAAAAAAACAAAAAATTTTGTATATCAATATGAATCTCTATTTATAGAGGATGAAAAATTATGAATTTTGGTATAATTATTTTTTTTTCGAAAAAAGAATAAGCTTAAAAATTAAAAAAACATAAGAAACGAAGTGGGTTTTTTGCTATGATTCGCTACGTGCGCGTCCAATTAAGAATTTTACATCTTTATCGCTGGCCGTCGATATTTTGCATTCTGGCCGTAGGATTGGTTCCTTGGTTCCTTGTTTAATTTTGGTTCTTCATTGAACCTAACCCTATATATATATATATATATATATATATATATATATATATATATATATATATATATATATATATATATATATATATATATATATATATATGTATGTATATATATATATATATATATATATATATATATATATATATATATATATATATATACATACATATATATCTATATATATATATATATATATATATATATATATATATATATATATATCTATATATATATATGTATGTATGTATATATATATATATATATATATATATATATATATATATATATATATATATATATATATATATATATATATATATATATATATATATATATATATATATATATATATATATATATATATATATATATATATATATATATATATATGCAAAAGTTCAACAAGGGACTAATATAAACATGGTACCATGGGACTAATCTCATCCACACTATTATACACTTTACAGTGGACGTGCATCTACCGGATTATAAAAAAACCGACTTCGTTTTTTTCGTTTTTTTAATTTTCAGGGCTTATTTTTTATCGAAAAAAAATCTGAATATATAGAAATTTATAACTTTTTATCATCTACAAATAGAGATTCATATTGATATACAAAAAATGTTTTTTTTTTCGAAATTTCCGCTAGTTGAGATTTACATGTGAATCTGAACTATTATTCTGTTCACTGTTGACATACACAATGGCATATGATATTTTCATGTGAATTTGAATAAATTTTTTTGTTAATTTGAATGAAATTAACTTATGAATCATAGTATATTTATTCTAAATTATTAAAATGTTCAATTGTTAAAATTTTTCTAACTAAATCAATCATATTCATATTTCGGAATATATTTAAAATACCATATGATATTGATATGTGAATATGATTAAATTGTTGTGTGAATGTAAATAATTTATATTCTGAATGAGAGTAAAATCATTATAAATGGTAAAATATTGAAGTAGTAAAAAACTGTTAAGTAACTTCTCAATACTATATGATTTTGATATGTGAATGTGCATAAGTTTTCGTGTAAATATGAGTAAATCTATTTGTGAATCAAGTATATATCTTATAAATGGTTATAATATTGAAATAGTAAAAGTTTTAAAAGTAAAATAATTACTCATACTCAAATTTTTATAGTTCAGATTCACATGTGAATCTGAACTGTTATTATGTTATTCTCTGTTGGCATTCACAATGACATATTATATTGTCAAGTGAATCTGAATAATTTTTTGTGTGAATGTGAATGAAATTAACTTATGAATCATTGTAAATTCATTTTAAATGATTAAAATGTTGTAGTGTTAAAAATTTCCGAAGTAAATTAATCATATTCATATTACAAACTATATTTAAAATACCATATGATATTGATATGTGCATCTGAGTAAATTGTTGTGTGAATGTAAGTAAATTCAATTGTGAATCAGGGTAAATTCATTATAAATGGTTAAAATGGTGAAGTAGTAAAAAACTTATAATTAAATTCTTAATAGTGTATGATATTGATATGTGAATATAAGTAAATTTTGGTGTAAATATGAGTAAATCCACTTATGAATCAAGTATATTATTATAAATGGTTATAATATTGAAGTAGTAAAAGTTTTAAAAGTAAAATAATTACTCATATTCAAACTTTTACAGTTCATATTCACATTATGAATCTACACGAGCTGTACCTATAAAAAAATTATTTTTATATATCAATATGGATGTCTATTTGTAGAGGACAAAAAATTATGAATTTTAGTATATTCGGTTTTTATTTTTGAAAAAGAATAATGTCGAAAAATAAAAAAAACAAAAAAATGAAGTGAGTTTTTTATTATAATCATCTACATGTACGTTGACGTAATAAATTTGCAACCTATTTTTTGGCCGTTGATGATTTTGATTCCGACGATCGAGATTAGTCCATTGGTACCATGGATAATTTTATCCATTATTAAACCTAACCCTATATATATATATATATATATATATATATATATATATATATATATATATATATATATATATATATATATATATATATATATATATATATATATATATATATATATATATATATATATATATATATATTTATAAGCGATCAGGTGAGGACTCTTCTTAAAGCGAGGACTCGTGAGGACACCTTAAAAAATTGAAAAAAATAAAAAAATATATAAATAATAAAATGGATCATAGTACTATATTGGAGAAAAAAAATTCGAAAAAAAACTTTTGGATCATTATTTTTTTATAATGAAACAATGATCCATAAAATAAAAATTTTTGTGGATAATTACTGTTTCTCAATGATCCAATTTTTTTTGGATCATGATATAATACTATTCTCGATTTTATGATTTGTAATTTTTTTATATTTTTTTCAATTTTTTAAAGTGTCCTTACGAGTCTTCACCAAAAAAAGTGTCCTCACCGGACCGGGACCCTATATATATATATATATATATATATATATATATATATATATATATATATATATATATATATATATATATATATATATATATATATATATATATATATATATATATATATATATATATATATATATATATATATATATAAAGGAGTGGGTTCAACATAGAACCAAAATTAGGCATAGAACCATAGAACCATCTTCTTGACCGTTAGATCAAATTAGGATGATAAAGTTATGATGGGTAAATTACACTTATATGTTCATTGATGAACATTGTCTTCAAAATCCTAGAATTTGTTCAGAAATGAACATTCATAACATCAAGCATGTTCATAACTAAACATGGACAAACATTGATACAAAAACTAAAAACTTGATCACTTTTGACATATGTTGATTGATGAACATATGTTCATTGATGAATATGTATACTAAAAACAAGATATTATTGACAACGCTTAGTAATATCAAGTATTTTAGTCGTTGCTGAGCCCTATTCTTGGTGATTTTATATCATATATGTTGTGGTATTCTCAATTTTTGTGTCAGTGCTTGTTTGGAAAGAAAAGATGTAAACAGGGGCTAAATGCGTACAAAATGGAAGAAGTTTCGAGATAAAGCCAAAATAATCGAATAAGCACGCGCGCCGCAGGGAAACACAAGGGCGCGAGGCGCTGAGTCAAAGATGAGGCGGTGAGAAGAATTCAAATGCCGAAAAAACGGGGATAAACTCATACGCGCGCCGCGGATTCTACATGCGCACGACGCGGCCGCTTATTTTCCAAAACTATAAATAGAGGCTCCTAGGTCAAAATCAGTAGCAAAGAACCAGCAAAGGAACGACACCCGAGGCTTCTTTGACTCCAAGTTTCAGTTTTCAGTCAACCATACGTGGTATTTATGTTTCCTTATTTAATTTTCAATTAGTTTAGTAGTTTCAATAGCTTGGCTTGGTGTTATTGGGTGTGACAACCATTAGCATTAGGTTTTAAGTTTCTGAATTTTATGTTTTCTGTTTTGAACAAGTTGGATCTGATTTTTTATATAGTTAATCATTCGGTTATGTTTAATTGCTCTTTTTACCTTTTTAATGCTTGGAATGAGTTTGGATGTTTGATTGTATTGGCTTGATCTTTGTTACTTCTGTTTCTGAATTGCATTTCTGATTTCAGTATGTAATTAGATTAAGTTTTGGTTTTGATTTTAGTTTAAGTTTTTGCTTGGATTGGAAGTTGTTGGATTTTATGATTTTGGGACTGTTTTGGTAAAAGTTAGAAACTAGATCCTCTGGTTGTAGCATGACGCTACAATTGGTAATATGTTGCCTACCTTGACCACGAAACTCCTGTGGTCGACCCTGACTACCACTGTACTAAGTGAGAGTAAGGTATTTTATTATTTTTGACCGCATGACAACCGCTGCGATGTCAATTATTGATGTTCATAACCAAACATGTATACAAAAACTAAGAAATTAGTCTCGTTCTCTCTTATGTTGCAATCAAAACAGGTTACCACCATCATCATCGTTCTCCTTTCTGCTGCAATCACATGACTTCTTCCTCCTCTATTCTGTTGCAATCGAACACCACCATCATTATCGTTCTCTCTATATCTGCAATCACATGGACATATATTACTGTGATCGATTGCTTAAACACATGTTCATTCATGAACATATGTTCATGAATGCACATATGTTCATCTATGAACATATAACCAGCTAAACATAATAAATATCATAAACATGACCATATATTCATTTATGAACATTCTATCCAAAATAACATTTATATCGAACCAGCTATTCAAACGTATGTCATTTATGAACATTCTACATCAAATAAACCACAGAACAAGAATATGTCTAATATTCGAACCAAAATCTATACAATATCGAAAGGAATTCCAATCAAGTAGCAATCAAACCAATTATTCGAACCAAAGAACAATGGTGGACCAATCCGTTCATTGATTTGTTTCCTCAAATTCGATTTAAAAAAAGTGTTCAACAGAAAAGTGTTCAATACTGAATTTCAAAATCAATTCTAACCTACATTCACCATATTCATTACTAAACATTCATATTTGAAGAACACGGATTAATTGATATACCTGTTATCTCCGAAACGCTTCATCAATTTCAGTCATCAGGTAGGCAATAGTCTCCTTTGAAATCAACATCAATTCCGATTCAGTTCACTGATTTCATAATTCCCTTCGTTGTCAACTTTTTCTGATTTCATCTTCGATGTTTGCTTCACAGTGAACCAAATCGACGGCAACAAATCACTTTCAATCCGATTCACTATCACAAGTTCATAAATGTTCAGTAATCTATGTTTATTAATGAAAATTCTACATTGTTCATTAATGAACATTCAGACAATGACATCTGGTATCTCAATTTTGACTTAAATCACAACTATAAACTGTAAAATATGATCAATAAAATCAAAAACAGGAATACTTTAAGAACTCAAGCATTTAATACCTTTGCTAGTGGAAGGAGAGGGTAAGGTCGTCGATGGAGAAGTATACGATCGGAAATATAATGAGAGTTGCGATGAGAGATGAGCGAGAGATCGGAAGGAGCTCCAGATTCCAGTCGTCGGTGATGAGCTCTCGATTTGGAATCTTGATTCGATTTGGATCATTTTAATTAGAGAGGATACACCGATCTTGGGATTAGATTTAGCAATTACATGATTTACGCTTTCAATTTGAAGAGGAAACGTAAATAAAATCAGTTTATGCATAATGATATTCCAATTCTACCCCTGCCAGTTCATAATGGTATTCCAATTACAAGTTTTAATCATGGCCATTCATTGAACAATCCAATGGCTTAGAAGGTGGTTCTATGGTTCTATGTGTAATTAGGGGCTTATGGTTATATATATATATATATATATATATATATATATATATATATATATATATATATATATATATATATATATATATATATATATATATACATATATATATATATATATATATATATATATATATATATATATATATATATATATATATATATATATATATATATATAATGAATATGTGGCCGTTATATACTTAAGCTTAGGTGTAGAACCACTCAAACAACCCATTTTTAACAAAAATAAAAGCCCAAGCAACTTAATTTTTTCTAAATCGTTGTATACAATTTGTTGTTCCATTCAATTCAACTTACTTACGTGCTATTTTAGTGATGTTTCTTCTTACCGCCAACTTTTATGTCATCACCACATGCCGGTGTAATACTTTTAAGCACTATATTGTATGACTCATACCATAATTTTTCATCATTTTATAATCAATCACATGGATTACGTATATTAAAGAAAATAAAAATGCATGTTTTTCATAAGACAACTAACAAATTTTGATGGTTCTACACCTAAGCTTAGGTGTATAACAGCCACATATTCACTTTTCCCATATATATATATATATATATATATATATATATATATATATATATATATATATATATATATATATATATATATATATATATATATATATATATATATATATATATATATATATATATATATATATATATATATATATATATATATATATATATATATATATATATATAACACATTAAAAATTCTACGAAAAAAATTCAACAATCCAAACACCCTCTTAATTTTTCAAGTCCGATGAAGGAGTTACAATGCATGAAAAAAGAAATTTAAATCAACCATATATATCCACTAAGTTTAGTATTCTATTCATCCAAATGCTAAACCACCAATGGTCAATTCTAGAACATCAATTAGTCATTCACTGCGAGTACATGTTAATATAATAAAGTTAGACTCGAGGAGTCTAATGAGTAATCCTGTAAACTTGAGTTTTAATGAATTTGGATAAGAATGAACATCCAACTTCTAATCAAATTTCCCAAAAACATTTTAAAAATCATTTTTAAATTTATATTTTCAAAACCTTTATACACTTGTAAGGAATCGGGGATAAGAATCAATTTAAGTGATTTATCATTACAAACCAAATAAATTGCATGGATGCAATGCACATACATCTAATCCCATCCCAAGTTATCTATACTGGCAATGTCACTTCCATTCTATAGTCCTTAATGGATACTTGTCTCCCAACCAGAATGAGTTTACACTCATGAGCCATTGCTATTGGATTAATCAATACAACCACTCGATATATATGACCATCACATATATAACTTGGAATGAGTTAGCTAGGCCCATCCCATAGAAATTTGTTAACATGGCCACAAAGGTCCAAAAGGTGAAATAAATTCCACGAATGCCCGGGCCATACAAAACTCCAAACCCATCCTATATGTATGCATATGAAGGATGATTTCAAACAAATTGCAATCTAATAAGGTTTTCATGAAGTGATTGCTAAAATCCAAAAGTTTATATGCAACACATTGACCAAGTAATACACATAGATTTCATATAATTAAGATATGGTTTTATCACACATATTTCAAAAATAGGTTGTAGGAACATGTATTCATGGACATCTTCTCACCTCATTCTTTACTATTATCTACTTCCAATTCTAGTCACTTTGTGATACTTAGTGGTCACCTAAAGAAAGTATTAATCTAAGTTTTAACTCTATTCTTAATCCGTTAATCCCCTCATTAAGTTCTTATTGGTTAAAAGGTAGTTACATTCTGATTATATCATCTATATAATCATAGAAAGTCAAAGGTGAAACTAAGACTTTATTTGGATATCGTATGCGAAAGTTACAAAATTGAAAATTCTTTTGAGTCTGATTACCCAAAATCGTGATTTCTTTTCCTTTAAGTCTCATATGCACGCCCAATTCACTTATAGGCTTAGTTTTATAGGCTTTTATTCATCCATTAACATATATGTCATGTTTACATCCATTTAAATTACTAAAACACTATGATTAAACCATTGTTAAATGATTTAAAACAACACAACAATGGATGACCACCACACACTTGATTTGAGGTTCAAAACAACTTCAACACTTTGAGTAACACTGTATCATCATCAATTGTAAACATTATTAACTCAATAAACAAGTTTTGTTTGAAAATCACAAGTGCTACCAGACCAAAGACTCAAAACAAGCACAAGTATCCTTTGAAAACCCCATTGAATGAAGGATTTACTTGAAAATTTACAAATACTTGAGTTATGAAGAGATCATCCAATGGTTAATTCCATTCATTAAATATAGTCTATAAATGATGAAATCAAGTTAGAAAGTTATTAGATTCAACATATAAGATTTAAAATGAATATCCATATTGATGAAGCTTCATAGCTCGAAATGCTCAACATATTCATAATGTAGCCTGTGGATGATATAAGTGACAACAAACTAACATTCTTTTAATCAAAACTAACTCATAACATCATTTAATTTGCTATTTGAAGAACATTATCAGATTTGGGGTTTCCCCTAAACCTTAAGACGAAAAGAATATATATATATATATATATATATATATATATATATATATATATATATATATATATATATATATATATATATATATATATATATATATATATATATATATATATATAACCTAGATTAGGTTTGCCTAGAACTTGGTGCTTGAGCTCATCAATCCATCCTCTAATCACTAGAACCCACTTCAAAATCGCCACAGATCTCCTTCTTCTCTCAAAATACTATTAATCTCTCAGATTAAGAAGATAACTAACTAGTGAGCCTTTATATGTTAGGGAATTACAACATAAGCCCTCCTATATAAGCTTATTAGACTTTAGCCTTAAATTAAACTTCTATAAGTTATCAAGGTTTCTTCCATCACCATTAAGTCCTCTAAAAACTTTTTATTTAACTTCTAAGTCACACCTAGGTCAATGGTGGTCAAAGTCAACTTTGGTCAATTTGACACTTTTAGTCCCTATTTTCATATTTGTCAAAAGAATACCAGAGCCCATTTTCTAACTTTGAAAACTCATAATTAATCTTTAAATAATGATTTGAACATTATTAGTTCCTAAATTATCTATTTTATCCCAAATCATAGTTTCTAAAATTTGAATATTTTAGCCCTTATCCTAAAATTTCTTCAAATGGTCTTAAATTCTAGTTCTAACTTATAGATCAGGTCTTTATACTTTTTAATGTTGTTTTATAATCACATTTGAGTTTCAAAATAGGTCTAAATGTGTTTTACAAGTTTCTTAAGTTTTTATATTTTTAGTCATTTTTAATGAGTTTACCCTTTTCATCAATTTCACCTAACCTTTTAACATCGAAATAAATTTATATTTCCATTATAGTCTTCTTTTATTATTTCAATTTTTTATCCTATTTATTTTATGATAGTTTAATTTATTTTATTTTCAAAATTTTATTTTTTTTCCAAAATTTGTCAAATTACTAGGCCTAAAGTTATTGTAAGACCCTAATCCCGAGAAGTCAAGTTCCGAGTTTCAAATAGTGAAGGTTCGCGGGTCAAACCGGAAGCAAAACTACGGAAAAGGGGGTTTAGGGGCCATTAGTGCCGCTAATGAGGCCATTAGCGACGATAATGTGCTGAGGTGTGTTATCCCGTGTTTTCGTGTCACTAGCTTGCCAGCTGTCGTTGTGGTTTTGCACGATCGATATTAGCGGTGCTAACCTTAGGGTTAGCGGCGCGAATGTTGGATTTTGGGCCAAAACCCTAGATTTTCATGCTTGGGCCATATTTGAGGGTTGGGAACCCTAGGACAGCCGCCAAATGCCATGTTTCAGCCTCCAAAACGTTCTCTCTCTCTCTAAACTTCTGGAATGGGTTTTTGATGATTTTGGTGTGTTTAGATGGATTTTTGAAGCCTTTTTGATGATAGAAGGAAGGTGGTGATGCTACAAGTTGTTCCCCTTGAGCAAAGCTTCAAAGATCTGCATTTTCTGGACCATTGTGAGTAAAGTTCTCACCTTTATGCAATTTTATGATTTTCTTATTATATAAGCATGTTCTTATGGATTGAATATGTGTAATGGTCCCTTGTAGTGTTTATTTATGGTTTGGAAGGATAAAGTTGGAAACTTTATGCCTTAAATCTCTGGTTTGAACCTTTGGGATGGTTTAGAGAGTAAGCCAAACTCTCTATGATGATTTTGGTTGGTTTTGGACCACTTTGGACTTGAATCTTGTTCATGATCTTGTTTGGTGATGCTTGGAAAGATAAAGTTAGGATTTTTATGGATTTAGGATTATTTGGAAGGTCCCTAAATGGATTGAGACTTTGATTGAATGGATTAAGAACTTAATGGACTTTTGGAATCTATTCATAGTTAGTGACGCTAACTTAGGGAGTTAGCGGCGCTAAATGTGCTGTTGACTTTTGTTGACTTTGACCTTTGACCGTTGACTTTTGACCAGTTTGACTTTTGGTCAAACTTGAGGGTTTTAGATACCGGACTTATAGGATTATCCTGTTTAGGATTTAGGAAGTTCTAAGTGGATTTTATCCTTGTTAGGAAGTGCGTATTGTCGGGATTTGAGGACACTCGTGTGGAGTGCTGTCTAGCTTGAAGTCGTGGATCAGGTGAGTTTTCTCTCTATATTATGGGTGATGTTACATGCGTTGTAGCTTTACTTCACGATGTGCAGTGTTGTATGCTACGACGTTCGTGTCCTATCTATGTGATTATGTGACTGAGTAGGGTCCCGTTGGGTTCATCTGAATGCTCAGTCTTATATGATCGGTAAGTATGTTTAGTATCGATACTATTTTAGGATGGGGTTGTCATGCGATTGCGGATCGAGGTGAGCCCGAGAGCCGGACAGATTGGGGTGAGCCCGAGAGTCCACGCATTGAGCCGGTAACGGGCGGAACGGGGTGAGCCTGCCAGTCCTAGTCGGGGTGGATCAGGGTGAGCCCGAGAGCCAGGTTGTTCGGGGTGAGCCCGGAGACCATGAGCCGAATGATTGTGTTGTATATGTTGGATCGTGTGGTATTCTGGGGGACTCACTAAGCTTTGTGCTTACTATTTCACCCTTACTGTTTTTCAGGTAATCGCTAGCTTGAGCTTGGAGCACGGCGCGACTGTACCGCATCTGAGGTTTTTATAATCAAGCCTTCCGCTGGATAATGTTTATAAATGTTCTTGCTAAATACAATTTAAATGTGTTAAATACAAAGTTTTAATTTGGATGGTTTTTAATTGTTAACCCGTTTTGTATATTTAACCCGTTTTTAAAACGAAAGATTTATTATGGAATTTGGGATGTTACATTTATTTTTCTTATGAGTTGTCAAACTTTAATAGATATAATCATATAGCATGTAGAGTAACCAATGATCCTTATAGAGGAAGTCAAGAAAACGGCTATTATGTCACTTTGTCAACTAACCATTTTTTTCCAAAAAATCTTGTTATACCAGTGAGCAAAAAAAATTCAAAAACGGTTTTCAAAATTTTGTAAATTCTATCCAAAACTGATAGTTCGATTTTAGTGAAAGAGAAAAAAAATGGTTCCGATTGTTTTACCGGTTAAAATACTCAATAGAATATTAATCATATAACTAAAAAAATATGAGCCCAATCTGTAATAAGAAAAAGTTGAAAATAGTTATTTTTCATAATACAATTTTATAAGTTAATTTAATTCCTTACAAAATATTCAAAAACAACATCTAGTCTTTTACTGTTCTATGTCAATATCTAATACAAAAACATCATATGTCTTTTACCATTCTCGTGCAAACGACATGCTTGTAAACTTGCCACTCGTGTAAAGAACTAAAAATGCAACATTGCTTCTACTTTCTTTCTCAAACTTAAAGCTACTTGCCAAAACTCAAATTTAAAGAGATGCTACTTGACAAAACCCAAATTAATGGAAAAGGTTTGCAAATATCAAATTTTATAAAACATAATATTTTCATAGAATCCAAACTTTATTGCTTCGTACAACAACATTACCTCCAAGGTGCAAGGACCAAATATGCGTCCATTTCCAATTTACACCGATAAGGATAGAGATTGAAGGACTTTTTCTACAAAATGTTGACCACCAACAATCTTTCCATTACATAAATTCTTCTTCTTTGTCAGGATCAACTCATACTTCCCTCTATATTTCGGTAAAGACCATATGGTTCTGTGTTTTGATTTTCAAAACTCAGATGATGCGGAAAAACTACCTGATCACAATCTCTTCTCCAATCAAATCCACTTCCAATAGGTCAAACTCCAGTCGAAAGCCCTAAAAATTCCAACATATGTGTCGTTAGTTTTCTCACCTTCCAATCTTGATCCATCGACTTCGCACTCGGGTCTCGCCTAAGTATCTCTGTTTACTAATATTTTTAAAACATTTTCCTTTTTCCACCTAAACTTATTGGAATTGATTAAAATAACTGAGGAAATTAATAGATGAAATAGGTTTTTGAATATACACACACCTTTATTTAATGGTCATCCGTACACTCTATAAAGTGGGATCAATCTGCAACAGAAAATAATTGGTGTTTTGATGGAGGTATAGCTCCGGTGAAAGCTGCTTGATGGTTGGGTTTCATTGAATCAAACCAACATTTCCACCTAAGAAAAAGAAATACATTGAGTGTGTGTCTTCTTGTTTCCGTTGTAGAGAGAGGGGGAGGTTGAAGGTGGTATCTATGGTTTTTAGAGAGGTTTGGAGCGGTAATCATGCGGTGGTTGTGTGTGTGAGAGAGAGAGAGATGATGATGATGATAACAGTGTTGGAAGTGGTGTGATGGTGGTGCGATGTAGATCATGTTGGATTAGGTGTCTAAGCCATGACTTTATATTTATATTTATCTTGTTAATTGAAGCAAAGTCCATTTGGGTTGCCCTCATAGCTGGAGGTTAGGATAGAGTCCAGTAGAGTAAATGGTTGATTTATTAATTGTTTAATAAATCAATGGAATTAATTAAATAGTTTATTAATATATTTAAGTGTTAATATATTAATTAGAAACTATAATAATTAATTAAGATTTAATCTAGAATTAATTGGATTTAATTCAGTGATTAAATTAATTAATTAAAAGTGCAGGGACTGGTTTGTATTTATTTAATTGTTGAATAAATAACTGGCCAGTAGACAGGGGCCAAAAGTGGCGCCACCATGGAAGGATTATCCATGGTTTGCGAAACCCTATTAGGGTTTAGAAAAGGCTTGGTCCATTTAGTCAGCAGGCTTGCCCATTTGGAGGCTCCTTAGGGTTTCAGCTGTAACCCTTGGAGGCTATAAAAGGGGGCACCTGGCCACCCTAAAACCTGCGCCTTTTTTACCAAGAAAACTCTGCTGGACTGTCTTCTCCATTGCTTGGGTGTGACACCATTTGAGGCAGGACATTTGTGCTGCTAGCTTTAAGGATCATAAGATCAAAAGGTTGGTTTTCTCAGTTTTGATCTTTAGAATTAATTGTTTCCTTTAGGTTTTAGTTTATTATCTTCATAGAAGAAAACATAGATCTTTCTAGGGTTGCATGTGAACCATAAGAGATTATTTGTTCATTGTTTGCTAGAAAACCCTTCAGTGGTATCAGAGCTTAGGCTTGTTTTCTTATGAATTGATATAAACTGCTTGAATGATTCTTGCCTTGAGTGTTTTTGCAAAAAACCCTCTTGGAATGGCCTAAATTTCGTTGCCTAGGCTAGGGTTTCCTAACCCTAGCCGCCACCCCCCTTGGATCCCCTTTATTTGCTTGCCTTTTTAAGTTGGTTGTTATTTTTGGTAACTGTATCTTCAAGATAACTTGAACCCTTAAACCCTAGCTAGCAAATTTCGACCTTAGGGGTTAAGATAGGTAAAATTAATTTGATTAATTTATAAAATCTATCTTAGATTTAATTAATTTAATTAATTTTTAATTAAAAGATAAATTAAATCAGCTTAAAGGATTAATTTAAAATTTTCGAAAAAATAGAATAAATTAGCGAAAATTCTGAATAAATTAATTCTAAAATATTTTAATAAGATTAAAATATATCTTATATATTTATGATTAAACGCTAATACTTATATATAAGATTAAATGGTTAGTCTTACCGCTAGTAGGCCTCATTCACAAAACTGTCTTATAAAGAGGGTATAAGGCGACTGCCTATAAAATGGTAGTTTAATGGGTGTCCACTCTCACCCACCGCTCTCCTGGTCAGTCTAGTGTCGTTAGCCGAACGAGTTTGATAAATCCACTAAGCCTCTTAAAAGTATAATGCTATAATTGAAAGTACTAGAACCTCAAACAAATCCCAATCTAGTTACTTTAGGTTTAAAAATGTGAATAGGTGCTAATCCATGAAATTGCACATTGCAATTTGTGAAAACATTGGTGGAGCGTGTGTGGTTAACCGGCACACCAATAGGGGTTTACAAAGACTTGCAATGGGTTTCTCGATTTTGTCATTATTAACGGAGCGTGTGTGGTTAACCGCCATGTTAATTAGAGATGGCAATTGACTTCGAGAATACCAAGCTAATTTGAATGGTTATCCACACCCGGTTTGTGATCCTCGGCATCCCAGTCACAAACAGTGGGGCACATCCGAGACTAAACATGCCATTGAATAGTTCAATGTGTCTCAACAGATCTAGGAGTTTCATAAGATGAAATTGATAAATGTATTATCTACCTTAATGACAATTATGTTGTGATTACGGCATCCCTCTTCACATCATAGTTGGGGTATCTTGGGTCCTAGCCTTAATAAATAATAAATTGGGTAATTATTTAAAAGGATAAATTAAACTAATAAATTCTGTTTATTGTAGATGTCTGAATCAAGTGTCTATTCTCCTCCCTCTCATCCTTCATCCATTTCTGAGAGCATCAGAATGCACCTGCTAAATATGGAAAGGCTGACTATCCGTAACTGTATGGAATGGCTTCGTAATTGGAGACAGGTTCTCGTCATTGCTGGCAAGCCTCTTCTCACCGAGTATCCGATCCCGGTTCCACCGAAACAAGTCATCATAAAAGGTTCTTATGATGAGCGTAACTTCTTAGTTGATGAATCCGAAAATATTCGTGACCTCATGCTATTGACCATTGACCCCGAGTTCCGCAAGGATTTTGAATCCTTGGGGCCATATGAGTTAATGTAATCAGTTAAGGAAAAGTTCCAAAAACCGGCTGAAGAGGAACGAGCTAGGATCTTCAAAAGACTTGCAGAGTGTAAGTTAAAAGAAGGAAGTAGCATCAATTCACATGTTCTTCAGATTGAAGCGTACATAGGCGAATTGTACAAACTTGGTTATTCCATGAGTCAGGAGTCGAGTGTTAACACTCTACTCGATTCACTGACCAGTAAGTACGATCTGTTCATTCAGACGTATAGAAAGGAAGACTAGAAAAAGACTTTAATGGAAATGCGTCCACTGTTGACTTTATACGAGTCACTCTTGGATAGGCATAGCTCCAATGGTTCAGCTACTTCTGGATTAAGTCCAGTGGGAAGACGCAGCAAGAAACGATCCAGATCGTCTGGATATGTCTTAAGCTGGGAATCCACAGAATCGGATACAGTCGCGGAAAGAATGGAAGACGCTCCAAAGTCAAAATCTTTTGAAAGCTCAGGTATGTCTAAAAACCTCAAAACTCTTGTTCCATAATTCCTTGATGCATAATGTGATAGTCACATTTGGTTTGTATGCAGGGAATCAGTAAGGTACGGGACTTTGGCGCATATGAGCACATTTGGATTGGATTTTCGGCTCATGCAGTTTTGAAGTTTAGTTAGATATTGAAATATCGTTATTAGCTTTTAGATGCGTAAGACATTGTCTATCATATAGTACATTGTTCAAGGATTTTTTGTTTTAATAAAATTGTCGTTTTTCTTTTAACACCTGTCGTTTGAAATTATCCTTGAAATGTTATATGAATGTGTTGAATGCATGATTAGTAATAACTTGAATGCTGAATGCATCCAAAGTGTTTGGATTTTAGGAATTGTGTCCCTTATGATTGTTAAATGTTATAAGAATCGATTCAACCAAAGGTCCAGTTGGACATGACTTTGGAATCACTTGACTTAGGGTCACTTGATGAGTTGAGTTCTTAATGTGTCAAGAAATGAATCAACCAAAGATCCAGTTGGACAGGACTTTGGAATCATTTGACTTAGAGTAAGATGATGATTAAGTTCTTTATAAAGCACATGTGGCAAGAAATGAATCACCCAAAGATCCAAAGGATAGGATTTTGGAATCAGTTGACTTAGAGTCAACTTAAAATTGCAAGTCTTGAACAGAATTAACAAAGTCATAAGTTTACATAGAGATGTAAAAGAGGTTGAGATTAGAAGCAACGAACACATCAGTTGCTGTGTATTGCTCAAATCTTCAAAAAGAACACAATTGTTTGTACTTCACAATATTTGTCATTCGGTATGACGAATATGACTTCGTTTATCAGAATAAGCGATTGGATTGAAACCTTGAACAGTTCAAGGACTTCAAAGGAAGTACAAGATCCACAGAACCTGAGTGACAACATAAACTGGGAAAATGTTTCACATTTATTCTCTTTCAAGAACATTAATAGTTATAATGTGTCTTAGGGAAAATGATGGAGCATTGGTCGAAACAGTTTGATCCTCTATGTATGAGATACATTGCAAATTAGTTTCCGATACATTGAATACTAAACCAGTCAGACCATATTCCAACCACATTCTAGACTAAGTAGGTTTTGGAGACACTGCTGAAATGTGAAGCTGGGATTATCCCACTTACACATAGGGAATCCAGGGTCTTGTAGTGTTCATCCGAACCTCATCAGCAATGTCATTTCACTGGCTATCCCTCTATACCTGGAAAAGAAAGAGATATTTTAGAAAGAACTCTTGTTCTAAGGAAACAGTGGGAGTTGGGACAGTCCTGAATGAGTTCAGGATTAGCCAAGTGAAATAACCTTTAGTCATCACTAGGCTTAGAGCAGAAATCAGATTTTTGTTTTAATTCTGACATTATCTTCTCTTGACCAATAGTACTGATCACCATCATAAGTAGTTATGATCAGGGTGACATACCGATTAGTGGTAAAACACTATAGTTGGTACGAATTTTCAATCCGACTACTTGGAAGCATTGGTGAGCCCGGTTGCTGCCAATTAAGAGAACCTTAGGATGAGATACAGTCTATGTGACAGTTTGATTGATTTTACAACTGGTCTTAAAACCAGTGGGAGTAATCATCAAAAGAAACCAACATGGACAGAAACGTACCTTCAGAACATCTGGTTGAGTGAGACGATACTCAGAGTCAAGCAATTGACTCCGAGAGAAGCACTCTCAATAGAAGATGAAATCTGAAAGGATACTGCATAATGTAAGTCGTTAGTGGAGCGCGTGTGGATCACCGGCACACTAATGGGGACTCACAAAGAATATGCCAGTATAAAGGTACGTAGGCCTGGGATTACGCCATGGGCATCTCGCAAGAAAGGATATTCGGATTCTCAAAATATGCCAAAGGATTGGATTTTGAGAAATGGCTGAAAGATTTCCTTTAAAATTTCAGAAAGGTTTGGATTCTCAAAATGTGCCAAAAGTTCTGGATTTTGTGAATAGTCCATAACCGTGTCAAAGCCAGTGGGAGTGTCGCTGTTATCTACTATCTCCATATGTGAGTCACATAATGTTTCTAGGAAACGTCTCTTTTCATTACAAAGTGTAATGACTTGGTGTTAAGAAACGGATCGCTATAAAATACTTAATAAAGATACGACATGCTCGGTTGGTTATAAACGTCTATTAGATAGATCGAAACTCTGCCAAAATGATCTTGATGAGACTCAAGATACATTGCCCTAGGAAATAGTTTTCTGTCATTGTAAAGTGTAATGACTTGACATGAGAGATATAAAAGGTGCAACATACTCACATAATCCATTAACACATATCAGATAGATGATGTCATCAGTATAGACCTGGCCATAGTAAGCATGATCTTGATAAGATTCAAGATGCATGGAAAAGAGTCTCCGAAAGGAAATAGTTATTGAAAAATCATGACACAAGGATTATAAGTAATCCTTAGATTCCAAAAGAGTTTGGAATAGGACTGGATCGAATCCAACAAGTTTCTTGGATCGATCAGAAGTGTCATGAACATGTCTTGATGACTTAATGCTCAGAGCATAGTGAGTCAGATTCAGGATATGACCTGGCTGAGAATACTTAATGGATTTTGTACATACGTGAGAAATCATTGGAAAATGATTAAGGGTGAATGTTGATAACAATTTGAAAAGAGTTTTTTAAAATAAGGACTTAATGGTTAAAGAATTTCGTTGGCATTCCGATGGAGCGCGTGTGGCTCACCGGCACATCGTAATACCTCGAAATAGTCTTAGGGTGTAGTCATGTGGACTAAAGATCCCGAGAACCATGGAAAGTCAGAGTACATAGAATAGAGTTGTTAGTGAGAATGACGGTATGACCAAAATTGAAATATCATCGAAAGGATATCCGATCGGATGAAGTGTATTAGTGTATAACATTTGAATACATAGAAAGAGTGAAAGGTCAAGTAGACATACATACATAACACGAATTAAATAGTTTAAAAGGAATCTAGAAACCGATAATAGTTTTATGTAAAATCCGACTTGGTGATTACCTCGTGGAGACTTGGTAATTAGGTAAGAGTAGCCACCAGTCAGATTTTATGTTTCAATTTTGCATGTTTCACTTCCCGAATAATTTGATTATTCAAAAGTCCACAGTCGCTCATACTTTTCGGGAGTAAGTATGAACGAAGACTGTCGTGAATTGGTTTGTAGATTGTCTAAGGAGTTAGACATTGCAGTAAGACTGCTACAACGTTCATGAGTGCTTAGAAATAGAGATTTGAGTATTGGATAAACCCACGCTCAATAGATTGCTTCATGGATTACATCACGAGCAATGTTGAGACGATAATATCTTATGATCTTAAAGCGGAGACATATGAGTTGACATTTGCAAGTCGGTTGTGCATTGATAATACGTAAACGCATCGGTAACTCGATGTTATAAAACGCGTTGTTGTGTATGATTTGATAAGTAAAAGACACAAACATATGAGTCGAAGCTTATTCGTTCCTTGACCCTGGTGGGAAACAGATATCTGTAGGCCGCTCGATGATTTTGAAGTTGACTAAAGTGCTGGCCAGCCTGGACTAAATTGATGTGTTCAATTAGAAGTCTGAAAGTCATAAGCAGAATCGGAAATTGGGAAACAGAGTATCGGACAGAGACTAATCTCAATCCATGTCTCGTGTCTGAAAATATCTTGTTGGACGAAGGGTCATATAATCACTTATCTATGGACAAAACTGACTGGGTCAGAGTTCGGCAGCAGTTTCTTGGAAGCTGCAGGTTGTTTATTAATCAGAAGATAAATTAAAGTCATAGACTTATCCAAGTGGGAGACTGTTGGATTAGGTGTCTAAGCCATGACTTTATATTTATATTTATCTTGTTAATTGAAGCAAAGTCCATTTGGGTTGCACTCATAGCTGGAGGTTATGATAGAGTTCAGTAGAGTAAAAGGTTGATTTATTAATTGTTTAATAAATCAATTGAATTAATTAAATAGTTTATTAATATATTTAAGTGTTAATATATTAATTAGAAACCATAATAATTAATTAAGATTTAATCTAGAATTAATTGGATTTAATTCAGTGATTAAATTAATTAATTAAAAGTGCAGGGACTGGTTTGTATTTATTTAATAGTTGAATAAATAACTGGCCAGTGGACAGGGGCCAAAAGTGGTGCCACCATGGAAGGATTCTCCATGGTTGGCGAAACCCTATTAGGGTTTAGAAAAGGCTTGGTCCATTTAGTCAGCAGGCTTGCCCATTTGGAGGCTCCTTAGGGTTTCAGCTGTAACCCTTGGAGGCTATAAAAGGAGGCACCTGGCCACCCTAAAACCTGTGCCATTTTCACCAAGAAAACTCTGCTAGACTGTCTTCTCCATTGCTTGGGTGTGACACCATTTGAGGCAGGACATTTGTGCTGCTAGCTTTAAGGATCATAAGATCAAAAGGTTGGTTTTCTCAGTTTTGATCTTTAGAATTAATTGTTTCCTTTAGGTTTTAGTTTATTATCTTCATAGAAGAAAACATAGATCTTTCTAGGGTTGCATGTGAACCATAAGAGATTATTTGTTCATTGTTTGCTAGAAAACCCTTCAGATCATTTCGATCGACTAGGGTTTTTTGAGGGGGGTGAGATTGTACATAGAAAGAGTGAATATGGAGTGTGCACATGTGTAATACCCAATAAGCAGGTTTGCATTTCTTACTGATTGTAATAACATGTTGGGGTGTTTAAGAAGTTTGAGATTAAACATTGGTGTTCTTGGTAAATCTTGGGATTTGAGATTGTTAGGATGTTTTATTGTGTTGAAATGTCCGTATTATGACTTAATATGGAGTTTGGATGCTAAGTTTGGAATTATAGGTCAAAAGGTTGGAAATTGGTGAAAAATGTGCAAGAAATCACTCATCAGAGGGAATTAGCGTCGCTAATGCCAATGGTTAGCGACACTATGCTTAGGTAGGTTGCTATTTTGTGAAATGGTGTTAAAATACGAACCAGGGAGAAAATCAGACATTAGCGACACTATGGATGAGGTTAGCGACGCTAACCTTAGCTTGACAGATTCCCACTTAAAAGCCTTGAGTGCTCATTTGGGGTTTAATCCTCATTTCCAGAAGGTACGAAGAACAGACGAATTCAAGGGTATTTTGAGGTGAATATCATCAAATTGAAGGTGAAATTCAACGAGCTTTTGCATACTAAACAAGATTAAGGATAGTGTGTTGAATGTTGAAATCAATAAAATCAACAAGTAATTGTTGGAAATCATGGTTCATGTAATTAGTTTCAAAAACATGAGTTTGCAACGGAAGCATAAAATCATGAACACAAATTCCATTTTCAAGAGGATCATGCTACATGCATGTAGAGATAAGATGAAGAACAAACATAGTTTAAGTTCAAGATCATAACCTTTGTTCTTGGGTTTGGTTTGGATGATTTTGATAGCTAGGAATCAAATTAGAATCCCTCTATAGTTGATCCACCACAAGCTTGAACACACTTGAATGCTAGTTCCACAACTTGCAAAATATGACTCCTTTTCTTATGAAACCAAAAACCAATTTTTGCTAAGAGCTTAAGGAGAGTTTTAGGCTGATTTTTTGAAGCAAGAATGATGTAAAAACTCACTCAAAATCGTGGCCAACATATACCACACAAAAGAAAAGAAAAGCACATGCAACTAGCTTAAAAGAAAGTCCCATTTGATTTCTATAATCAAAAGCTAGAAGACACAAAGCATCTTCATTTTCTTTTAAGTTCTTAATGCATTCTTTTCCTTCCAATATGGCTGATTTTATGATGACAAATGAAGTGCTAGTGAGTTGTTATTATTTATAAAACTTAGATAATAAAAGCTTATAAATAATACATCTTCTTATTTCTTAAATGGGATAACATTTAACCCATAATCATATACATAAATAAACCATCTAAATATACAATCTTAATTGTATAATTATATATATACATATATATATATATATAACAATATATATATATATATATATATATTATTTAATTTACCAATTAAATTAAATAAAAGGCTTACTTATAAATCAATTAAATCGTTTAACAATTTAAACAATTTAATTGTTACACTTAATTAATTCATCACATATGAATTATTAATCAACCTTTAATTTTGTAGTTATTATTATTTACCTCAAATAATAATAACCTACAAGATTAAATTGCAAGTTTAGTATCATTTGATGTTAAATCAAATTTAACGTTCTAAATGATCAATTGGTGTCAAACTTGTTGTTGGTGTGACCCTATAGGATCATGTATTATTAGTAATATCATTTTATGATCATCCTTGGGCATATAGAACTAACAATCTCCCACTTGCACAAGGTTGCATCACAGAATGATATAGACAGTGGTAAACGTCTAGCAACATTTTACTGTCCCCAATAACACATGACATTGTGCCATTCAACAACATTCAATTCTTCAGAAAACACGAGGCTCTAATTGATGTATTAGGTTATCTATCAATTATCCCTTTGTCACAGACATCATGTTGAACATGAGACATGGATCTTAATCATTCTCATTTTATGTTCAACTTTCAAACAGGCGCCTTAGATGTCTAACTCTCAACACATAAGAGGAACAAATCCCGTCTTGACTACATACGCCCCTCATATAGTTAGTACTATGCATGAGTATGGCCTTTATGGTTGTCTGTATTTCAAGAACAACAGTAAACCATATCAAAGCATAGTACACTCTACACTTGAGTCCCAAATATGTATCTCAGGTCAAAGGATACAATGATAATACCTTTATTCAAGAATCACTTATGATGATGATCCATGGAGTAATCTTGAAACGGGTCAAGTCCAATACTTGTTTACTGACAAGTACCTATGAATTTGGTTGCAACCTTTTGCTACTTTTACCCATAAAAGTCAACCAATCCAATTCATATTAGTCTTACTTCATAATTGCTCCCACAACTATGATCGACTATGGACGTTTAGAATAACTAATTTATTCAAGGATTAAACATGCTAATAAAACACAATAATTATGAATGAAACATCACGTCACATATATTACATAATTCTTGTCTTTTACATAAGTTCATATTCATAAAACATTAAACACAAATCAAATCCATTCATTAGAAAAACGGAGTCCTATACCCTTAGCATGACTTTCATGCTTAGTTTGGGGTAAAGGTTTCGTGAATGGGTCTGCCAAATTTTGATCTGTATGAACCTTGTGAATACTTATTTTACCATTCTTAACTTCATGTCTAATGTAGTTATACCTTCGGTGAATGTGTTTGGTTTTTTGATGCAATCTAGGTTCCTTTGCTTGAGCTATAGCACCTAGATTGTCACAGAAGATTTCTATAGGGTCCCGAATGGAAGGAACAACCCCTAAATCTTCTATGAACTTTCTCATCCAGACAGCTTCTTGAGCAGCTTCTGAAGCAGCAACATATTCTGATTCTGTAGTGGATTGTGCAATCACTTCTTGTTTGGAACTCTTCCAAGACACGGCTCCTCCATTTAAAATAAAGACATACCCAGATTGAGATTTTGAATCATCCCTATCTGTTTGGAAGCTTGCGTCAGTGTAACCCTTTACCTTTAAGCTTTCTTCCAAACCGCCGTAAACTAAGAACATATCTTTAGTTCTTCTCAAGTACTTAAGAATGTTCTTTACAGCAGTCCAGTGGGCTTCACCTGGGTTCTGTTGATACCTACTAGTCATACTTAAGGCACATGAGACGTCGGGCCTAGTGCATAACATGGCATACATGATGGACCCAATTGCCGAAGCATATGGGATATGTTTCATCCTTTCAAGTTCAGTCCTAGTGTTTGGGCACTGAGACTTGCTTAGGATGGTGCCATGTGGCATTGGCAAGAATCCTCTTTTGGAGTCTTGCATCTTGAACCTTTTCAATATTTTATCAATATATACACTTTGGCTAAGACCAATAAGTCTCTTAGATCTATCTCTATAGATCTTTATGCCTAATACATAAGCAGCTTCCCCTAGATCCTTCATTGAGAAACAACTCTCAAGGAACGCTTTGACACCTTTTAAGGTTGGGATGTCATTTCCAAATAAAAGTATGTCATCTACATACAATACTAGGATTATGACAATGCTCCCACTAGCTTTCTTGTAAACACAGGAGTCATCCTCATTTTTGATGAATCCAAAACTCGTAATCTTTTCATCAAAACGGATGTTCCATGTTCGAGACGCTTGCTTTAATCCATAGATAGATCTTTTAAGCTTGCACACTTTGTTTGGATGCTTTGGATCGACAAAACCTTCAGGTTGATCCATATAGACATCTTCCAATAAGTATCCATTAAGGAAAGCGGTCTTGACATCCATTTGCCATATCTCATAATCATAGTACGCGGCTATGGCAAAAAGTATCCTAATCGACTTGATCATTGCCACTGGAGAAAAGGTCTCATCATAGTCAATACCATGAGTCTGTGAGTATCCTTTAGCGACAAGTCTAGCCTTAAAAGTGTGAACATTTCCATCCACGTCGATTTTCTTCTTGAAAACCCATTTGTTCCCAACAGTCTTACAATTGGTGGGAAGATTAACCAAGTTCCAAACTTGATTATCGTGCATGGATTGCATCTCAGTGTTCATGGCCTCAAGCCATTTATCAGATTCAGGATCTGATATTGCACTCTGATAGTTGACGGGTTCATCAGAATCTATCGTATAACATTCCTCTTCCATCAAAAGGTAACCATACCTTTCTGGTTCAATTCGAACCCTACCAGATTTGCGAACACCTTGTGTTACAATTTGTTCCTGATCAACCGTTTGTTCAGGTTCAACAATTTCTTGTTGAATGCTAGATTCAACTTCTTGTGTATCAGGTTGTGGTTCCTGAAGTTCCTCAAGTTCCACAAACCTCCCACTAGCCTCTTCCGTCAGAAACTTGTTTTCTAGGAATTCAGCTTTTCGAGAAATAAATATCTTATTCTCGATGGGATTGTAGAAATAGTATCCAAGACAATCTTTCGGATACCCTACAAAGATACATTTAGTTGAACGGGGTTCTAATTTGTTTGAAGCTTCTTGTCTAACATAAGCTTCACAACCCCATACCTTGAGATAGGATAAAGATGGAACCCTTCCATGTCATATCTCATAAGGCGTTTTATCTACCTTCTTAGTAGGTGCCATGTTTAGGAGACGAGCAGCTGTTTGTAAAGCATAACCCCAAAAAGATAAAGGTAGAGTACTTCTACTCATCATGGATCGAACCATATCCAATAGTGTTCGGTTCCGCCTCTCAGACACACCATTATGTTGTGGTGTTCCAGGTGGAGTAAGTTGTGAAACAATTCCACAAGTCTTACAATGATCCATAAAGTTTGTACTTAAGTACTCACCTCCTCTATCAGAACGAAGAACTTTAATTGTTTTGTTGAGTTGATTTTCCACTTCACTTTGAAACGTTTTGAACATTTCAAACGCCTCATGTTTATGTTTAATCAAATAAACATATCCAAAACGACTAAAGTCGTCAGTGAAGGTGATGAAATATCTTTCACCATATCTAGTCATTGGCTTGAAAGGACCACATACATCCGTATGTATGATTCCTAACAAGTCCTTTGCTCTCTCATTGGTTCCGGAGAAAGGAGCTTTAGTCATCTTGCCATGTAAACAAGATTCACATATATCAAATGAGTCATTCTCATTTGCCTTCAAAAGTCCACTCTTTTGAAGTTGGGATATGCGATTCTTGTTTATATGCCCAAGGCGACAATGCCATAGATAGGTTTGACTCAAATCAAATTTGGGTTTCTTGGTGAAAGTGTGGTATAAAGAGCCATTGTTAGTCTTTTCATCAAGGTTTACTTCATAAATTCCATTTAAAGGCCTAGCCTCAAAATAGAATACATTATTTTTGTAAACACAAATATCATCATTATTAAAGGAAAGATCAAATCCACATTGTCTTAATTTAGCAACTGAAATAATATTCCTAGTCAAGCTAGGAACATAGTAAACATTCAACAATGTCACACACAAGCCATTAGGTAGTAATAAATTAAAACTTCCAATTGAATCCACCGCAACCCTTGCATTGTTTCCAACACGAAGTACTACCTCATTTGCCTTCAGTCGCCTACTCCTTTTGAACCCCTGCAACATATTACATATGTGAGTTCCACAACCAGTATCAAATACCCATGTGTTAGGAGATAAATTATAAAGTTCTAGGTCTATCACATAGATACCTGAAGTGCCTTCACCGGCCTTCTTCTTCTTCAACTCCGCAAGATAGGTAGGGCAATTTCTCTTCCAATGCCCAGCTTTGCCACATTCAAAGCATGTTTCATCTTTGGCAACCTTTGCCTTTTTCTTGGGCGGATGGGAAGGTTGGACAACTTTCTTGCCCTTACCTTTGAAAGCTTTTGCTTTCCCTTTGCCCTTGGAGTTGTTGGGGTGTTCTGGTCTAGTTCTCTTTGTTCCACCTTCCTTGATCATGAGAACTTGAGTGGTTTTCTTAGGCAGATTCTTTTCCGCGGTAATTAACATCCCATGTAATTCCGGGATAGTCTTGTTGAAACCATTCATGTTAAAATTCATGACAAAAGGATCAAAGGACTTTGTCAAGGAGTTAAGGATCATATCCGTTGCTAGCTCTTCGGGCATCACTACTCCAAGACGTGCCAAATGATCAATGTGACTCTTCATTTTGAGCACATAAGAGCTTACCGACTGCCCATCCTCCATCTTGCAAGCATGGAAAGCCCGAACAGTTTCGAACCTTTCCGTTCTTGCAAGTTGTTGGAACATTTCCTTTAGTTGATGAATCATGTCATAGGCAGAATGATTCTCCAAATCCTTCTGAAGGTCGGGAATCATGGTTGCCAACATGAGGCATGATGCATCGATGGAATCATCCATCTTTTTAAGCCATGCATCGTGTGCGGGCTTAGGAATGGCAGGGGGCTCTTCTGGAAGTGGTTCATTGAGAACATATTCTTTCTTTTCTTGTTTGAGAACAATTCTCACACTACGGTGCCAATCCAAGAAGTTGGTATGGTTAAGTTTTTCTCCTTCAAGGAGAGACCGTAGTGAGGTTTTGTTAGGAGCCGAGTGTGTGTTGTTTGGTGCCATCTACAAAATTTTAACAAGGTTCTATTTAGTAAATTATGATATTAAGTCCTTAATAATTAATACCCTTTCTTGTTTCATAAACTTTAATTAATTAAGGTCTAGAATCCAAGTTGCATCACGAATAAGTGGTTAGGTATCCTTTATCCCGCCTATTCGAATCAACAAGGTAGGTAACGGTTTACCAATTATATCCAAATATAATTTCTAGAGTTATGGGATCCTATTATAACATTTATAGGTTTGGCATGTTTGATCCCATCTATGCCTTGGATTTCTAATGCTTAGGTGACCTTTATCACAAGAGATTTCCAAACGAATCATCCTACTTAAACGGACGTGTAGTTTTGACAACTATTAATGGTTAGGTGTCCTTTATCCCATCAATATTGCAAAACTACTTCTTGTATCACAAGAAGACTCCAAGTGGTTAGGTATCCTTTATCCCACAAGGAAATACAAGTGATACATGAGTGTCTTTAAGAAGGATGGCATTGATTCGTATTTCGTAAGGGATTTGAATGTTTTACAATTCTAATTTTGAAAAACATATGGTATCATGTAGATTGCATGCTTCCAATGAACATGGTACCATTAAATCTTATTTTGTTAATTGGTTCCTAAATCATAAAATCTCCATTTTATTGATTCTTTGTTTGTGGTCAAGATTACAATTAATATCCTATATTAAGTTTGAGTTTGATCACATATATAAGAACCAATTTACAATCCTAAAAAATTACCATTATTATTTAGGTTTGGAGTTTGTAAGAGTTTATAAAATCTCCATTTTATATCTTGTTACAATCATTTTCAAAACTTGACTTAATAGGTTTTAAACAAAACCCATTTTAATAAAACCCATTTTATCACATCTTATGTTTTAAATGTCAATTTTTGAAAATACAAACTCCTTGATGATTATGTTTAATTATCTAAGTTGTCTAGCATGCAAAATCTTATTTTCATCCACAACATAACATAATAAAACATTCAAACATCACAAGCATGCATGGGTGCATAAACACAAGCCAACTAGTTTGATATTTCATGTGAGCCACACATGAAATATCAAGTCCAAACCTAGGGACAAAAAGGTGACAAAAACTCAACCAAATGATCTCTGATTTGGCTACAATTTTGCCAAGCTTCTTATATCACCAAATGATACTTGAACCACCATTTCTTGACACCATTGAGTGACATGTGATTTTTCTATGGAGCCCTCAAAATTTTCGAAATCAGGGGCAGCAGGAAGGAATTTTTGTTGTTTTTGTTGCATTTTTCAATTCATTCTTGGCTATATTGATGCTAATACTTGTTGAAACTTAATGTATATACTAGATATTAAAGTTACCAACAAGTATATCACCAAATGACCAAGATATGAATTTATAAAACACTTCCAAAACAATTTTGAAATCTGGACAGCAGCTCTTCAGAAAGTGCTGCTGTTGGGTGCAATCTTTTCTTACTTCCTTCTCTTGTTACATTTTGTGAATGAAATAAAATACAACTATTCTAACAATTACAAAATGAATAAAAGAAGTAAATAACTAATTATTATTACAAACCATTTGAATAAAAGAATAGATTACAACCAAATCGAATACAAACACAAAACATGCATCATATGGTCCTTGGCTTGTTTATGCACCATTTTATCACATAAAATCATAAGAAAATCAACACTTTGTTTTTCTAAGGCAACAATTTATGTAACCAAAAGCATGCATACATAAGATATATTTGGTTACATAAAATCATACATAATATACTTGCATGTTGCCAAAGAAGCCATGCATGAAACTTTCATTTAAGAAGATGAACATTCATGGCTTCCAAAAACCAAGTTTATCCAAATAAACTTATTATCTAAACATGCAATATAGCCATGGCTCTGATACCAATTGTTGGAAATCATGGTTCATGTAATTAGTTTCAAAAACATGAGTTTGCAACGGAAGCATAAAATCATGAACACAAATTCCATTTTCAAGAGGATCATGCTACATGCATGTAGAGATAAGATGAAGAACAAACATAGTTTAAGTTCAAGATCATAACCTTTGTTCTTGGGTTTGGTTTGGATGATTTTGATAGCTAGGAATCAAATTAGAATCCCTCTATAGTTGATCCACCACAAGCTTGAACACACTTGAATGCTAGTTCCACAACTTGCAAAATATGACTCCTTTTCTTATGAAACCAAAAACCAATTTTTGCTAAGAGCTTAAGGAGAGTTTTAGGCTGATTTTTTGAAGCAAGAATGATGTAAAAACTCACTCAAAATCGTGGCCAACATATACCACACAAAAGAAAAGAAAAGCACATGCAACTAGCTTAAAAGAAAGTCCCATTTGATTTCTATAATCAAAAGCTAGAAGACACAAAGCATCTTCCTTTTCTTTTAAGTTCTTAATGCATTCTTTTCCTTCCAATATGGCTGATTTTATGATGACAAATGAAGTGCTAGTGAGTTGTTATTATTTATAAAACTTAGATAATAAAAGCTTATAAATAATACATCTTCTTATTTCTTAAATGGGATAACATTTAACCCATAATCATATACATAAATAAACCATCTAAATATACAATCTTAATTGTATAATTATATATATACATATATATATATATAACAATATATATATATATATATATATATATATATATATATATATATATATATATATTATTTAATTTACCAATTAAATTAAATAAAAGGCTTACTTATAAATCAATTAAATCGTTTAACAATTTAAACAATTTAATTGTTACACTTAATTAATTCATCACATATGAATTATTAATCAACCTTTAATTTTGTAGTTATTATTATTTACCTCAAATAATAATAACCTACAAGATTAAATTGCAAGTTTAGTATCATTTGATGTTAAATCAAATTTAACGTTCTAAATGATCAATTGGTGTCAAACTTGTTGTTGGTGTGACCCTATAGGATCATGTATTATTAGTAATATCATTTTATGATCATCCTTGGGCATATAGAACTAACAGTAATGACTAGTGATTCAACAGTAGATCAAGTAATAAGCAATCAAACAGTAATATGAATAATCAAGAACAGTTAAGGGACAGGATGAATTGGATAACTTGTGGCGAATGCTTCGATTGATTGATTTAGGGTTTTACAATAGCACGATTACAATCTCGCATCTAACACGGTATGGTATCACTGATATTTATACTAGATCAGTGATACGCATAGTACATTGTTTGTGACAGAGAATATCCTATCAGAGTACGAACCAATAGGATACAAGATTCATGCAGCACGTATTGTACTATACACGTGCACACAAAAGTTTGACAGTTGTGAAGTCTTCGGATCCTCCATGTAATACACTTCGGAGTCTTCAGACTTCGGGGTTCTTCTTTTTGTTTATTACTTCGGGGTTATCAGCAGGAGGTCTTCGGATGCATTGGCACTTCATCACAAATATTCTTAATAATCTCCCCTATTGTGTGAAGTGCATCCGAAGCCTATACACGGAAGTTTCTTTTGTAGGCTCTCTTCATGGTTTTTCTGATAGCTAAGTACCATGTCATATGATCCATGAACTTCTTCTTCTTCTCATCAAAATTGACATGGCAGGCGTTCACATGAGGAATCATGCCTGAGATAAATGAGGAGGGGTGGAGGCCAAGATAGTCTATTTCAAAGAACTTAATCATGACTTCGGTTTCGTTTCGAAGTCCTTTGAAGACTACACCATATGGTTTATCAAGAATCTCTCCATTCTTAAACCTGCTTATATTCCGAACTACCACTGGAGGAGTATTCAATGGCTGTTGGTAGTAGGAACATAATTCAATGTCTTCTTTTGCAAATCTCAGCAGGTAGTTGTTCAGAAAACCCAGGAGGTGGTTTTTGACCGTTCTGATTACGACTAAAGACTCCGAAGCAAGGCCAGAATCACCTCTAACCAAGATTTCTAGCATTTCAATGAAGTCTATTGGATTCATTATTGGGAAGTCAGCGATTGTAAACCTTGATTCAACTTCATCTACACCGCGAAGAACAAGGAATTCATAATTCGTGAAGTTCTCAAAAGTCTCTGCCTCTTTGATCGATATGATTTTCTTGATCTTTTTCAAACTTCATACTACATTATGATTTTGAATGAAAATAGAATGGAAGTTGATTTTGTTGGTCCAGTAGGTTGGCCTCTGTTCATTTGTTATTGATTGAACAAACTGGAGAAAGGCGAAGGTCTTCGGATTGAAAGGTATGTCAAGCTGAAGATCTTTGGAGTCGGCTGTCTCAAAACTGAAAGGTTTTTTGCAAACCATGAACTAAAAAACCTAAGTTCACATGCAACCTATAAGGATCTATGTTTTCTTCTAATTAAACATATAACAAAACCTAAAGGCCATAAGAAAATTAACTAAAAGAATAAAATTAGAAAAACCAACCTTTTAGAATTTTCTGGAAGCTGAGCAGCAAAAATATCCTGCCTCAAATGAGATCACACCCAAGCTTGGAGAAGATGGTCACGAAAATCCAGAGAGAGTATATGAGAATGGCGAATTTAATGTGGTGCCTGGGAACCCCTATTTATAGTTTTTCAAATGGCCAGTTGATAAACCTTAGGGATAAACCTTTTTGAATTCAAATAAGATAAACCTTTTATCTTATAATTCAAACTCCTATTTATCCTCTATATATCAATTTCGAAATTTCTATATACCATATATAGAAATCGAAATCCACTGGTCACTCCCACTGTCACTTACTCAACTATTGAATAATTACAGTTTTAGTCCCTGCACCTTTAATTAATTAATTTAATCCCCAAATAAAATCCAATTAATTCTGGATTAATTCCTAATTAATTAATATAGTTTCTAATTAATATATTATCACTTTAATATATTAATAAACCATATATTTAATTCCTGTTGATTTATTAATCCCATAATAAATCAACCTTTCTCTCTACCGAATTTTCTACCAAACCTCCAGCCATGAGGGCAACCCAAATGGACTGTGCTTCTATTAATTAGGTAAATACTAATTATTTGTCATGGCTTAGACACCTAATCCAACAGTCTCCCACTTGGATAAGTCTATGACTATAATTACCAATTTAGCCTCTAATTAACCAGCACTTTAAGCTTCCTAGAAACCAATGCCAAACTCTGATCTAATCAGTCCTGTCCATAGATAAGTGATCAGATGATCCTCCGTCCAACAAGATATTTTTCAGACTCAAGACATGGATAAAATCAATCTGGTCTGATTCACTGTTCCTCGATTTCCGATTTGCATATGACTCTTAGACTACCAATTTAGTCCTGGTTGGCCAACCATTTTAGTCAACTTCAAAATCATCGAGAGGCCTACAGATATCTGTTTCCCGTTAGGGTCGAGGGACGAATAAACTTCGACTCATATACTTATGTCTTTTACCAGACAAATCACTCACAACAATACGTTTTATAACACCGAGTTACCGATGCGTTTTCGTATTATCAATGAACAACCGTCTTGGTAAATCATAACTCATATGTCTTAGCTTAAAGATCAAAAGATATTATCGTCTCAATATTGCTCGTGATGTAATCCATGAAGCAATCCATTGAGCGCGGGTTTATCCAATACTCAAATCTCCATTTCCAAGTACTCACGAATGGTGCAGCAATCCAATTGCAATGTCTAACTCCTTAGACAATCTATTACCAATTCATGACAGCCTTACTTCATACTTACTCCCTAAAAGTATGAGCGACTGTGGATATTTGAATAATCCAATTATTCAGGAAGTAAAACATGCAAAATGAAACACAATGATATATATTGACAAAATTAGTAAACCATTACTCATTAATAAATCTCTATTATTAAATCACAAAAGTCAAATACAATAACATTGTTACAAGTTTCAAAACCTATCTAATTACAAAAACTTATATCATCTCTTAATCCAATGCTCCTAGCATGCTGATTATGCTTAATCCTACTCAGAGCCTTTGTCAAGGGATCTGCAGGATTATCTTCCGATGATACCCTCTTTACAAGGAGGTGACCTTCTTCTACCCTATGCCTGATGTAGTGGTACTTTCTGTCGATATGTCTGGACTTTCCATGATCTCGCGGTTCCTTTGTCAAGGCGACCGCACCTTCGTTATCGCAGAATAGTTCCAAGGGCTCCTGAATACTCGGGACTACTCCAAGGTCACCGATAAAGTTCTTCAGCCAAGCCGCTTCCTTTGACGCTTCACTTGCTGCTATGTACTCTGATTCGCATGTAGAATCAGCCACTGTTTCTTGCTTGGAACTTTTCCAAGTAACTGCTCCACCGTTCAAAAGGAATACCCAGCCCGACTGAGACCGACCATTGTCTCTATCTGTCTGAAAGCTGGCATCTGTATATCCTTCAACTCTCAAGGTATCACTGCCACCGAGGACTAACACCATGTTCTTTGTCCTTCGCAGATACTTGAGTATATTTTTCACAGCTATCCAATGTGCCCTTCCAGGGTTACCCTGGTACCGACTGACCATTCTTAAAGCAAAGGCCACGTCAGGGCGAGTACACGTCATAGCGTACATGATCGATCCTACAGCCGAAGCATAAGGTACCCGACTCATTTCAGCTATTTCTTCGTCTGTACTCGGACTTTGAGTCTTACTCAATTTTGCATTACTTTGGATAGGCAGCTCTCCCTTCTTGGAATTTTCCATACTAAACCTTTTCAGTACCTTTTCCAAGTATGTACCCTGACTAAGTCCAATTAGTCTCTTCTTCCTATCTCTCAATATTCTTATCCCGAGAATATAGGCAGCCTCTCCTAGGTCCTTCATGGCGAAACATTTCCCAAGCCAAGCCTTGACATCTTGCAAGGTTGGAATATCGTTTCCCATGAGCAGTATGTCATCGACATACAGCACCAGAAAGGTGACTATACTCCCACTAGCCTTGACATATACGCAGGACTCATCATCGCTCCTAGAGAAGCCAAACTCTTTGACTTTCTCATGGAAACAAAGATTCCAGCTGCGAGAAGCTTGCTTCAATCCGTAGATTGATCTCTCAAGCTTACACACCTTATTAGGATACTTTGCATCGACAAAACCCTCTGGCTGATTCATGTAAACATCCTCAGTCAACTTCCCATTAAGGAAAGCGGTTTTGACGTCCATCTGCCAAATTTCATAGTCATGAAATGCAGCTATGGCCAGCATAATCCTAATAGACTTTATCTTGGCTATTGGTGAGAAGGTCTCGTCATAGTCAACCCCTGGGGTTTGAGGAAAGCCCTTCGCAACCAGTCTTGCCTTGAAAGTGTGTACTTTTCCGTCCATGTCGGTCTTCTTCTTGAAGATCCATTTGCACCCGACTGTCTTTCGACCCGGTACGTTGTCAACCAAGTTCCAAACTTGATTGTCATACATGGACTTGATCTCGCTATCCATGGCCTCTTTCCACTTGGCAGACTCAGGGCCCGCCACTGCTTCCTGGTAGTTAGCTGGTTC
Organism: Cichorium intybus; assembly: GCA_023525715.1. NCBI lineage: Eukaryota > Viridiplantae > Streptophyta > Magnoliopsida > Asterales > Asteraceae > Cichorium > Cichorium intybus. Next base: position 16,611,617 of record CM042010.1, read on the forward strand.
ATACAAATTTATCAGTGTCCTATCACTGACGAACGTGTCCCCATCCGAAGTTATATGGAACCCATAAAACTCGGGTGGCATGCTAACCCTACCGGAACGCCTAAGAGGTAAGGATACATCTGTCGGACCAACAGGAACTTCTTCCTCATGTTGGTTTCTAGTTTCTCCTAAGGTTGCGTCATCTGATGACTCTTGAATTTCTTCCAAATCTATGGTACTCCCACTGTCCTCTTTGAATATGAGCTCTCTCTCTCTCGAAAGACCGCTCGTCTAGCTACAAAGACCACGTCCTCGCTTGGTCTGTAGAATAGATATCCAAAGGACTGTTTGGGATAACCAAGGAAGAAACACCTTTCACTTCTTTCTGCGAGTTTGTCTTGAGTCTCTCGTCTAACGAAAGCCTCACAACCCCAGAATTTGATATGTGCCAACGAGGGAACTTTCCCCGTCCACATTTCATGAGGTGTTTTAGCAACCTTTTTAGTAGGGACAAGATTGAGGATATGGGCGGCAGTCTCTAAGGCATACCCCCAGAAGTGAATGGGAAGTGAAGCTCGACTCATCATGGAACGAACCATGTCCAACAGGGTTCGGTTGCGCCTCTCTGCAACACCGTTCAACTGTGGTGTCCTGGGAGGTGTCAACTGCGAAACTATTCCGCATTCCTTTAGATAGTTTAGGAACTCGATACTTAGATACTCTCCGCCTCTATCGGACCTGAGCATCTTTATCTTCCTGCCTAATTGATTTTCTACCTCGTTCTTAAACTCTTTGAACTTTTCAAAGGTGTCCGACTTGTGCTTGATCAAGTAGATATAACCGTATCTACTAAAATCGTCGGTAAAGGTCACGTAGAACCGCGTGCCATCCTTTGTGGTTGATCTGAATGGACCACACACATCTGTGTGAATGATGTCCAGCAGACCCTCACCTCTTTCAAAAGATCCTTTGAAGGGTGATTTAGTCATCTTGCCCAACAGACAAGATTCGCATACATCATCCAACCTGAGGTCGAATGATTCCAACACTCCATCCTTTTGGAGTTGGGCGATGCGTTTCTTGCTGATGTGCCCGAGCCGACTATGTCACAGACATACCTTTTCTACACCACTAGTAGAATCAATATAATTTACACTATGTCCTAAATTGTCAACACATTCAACAGTTTCATACACACCATCACAAGGATAAGCAGTAAAAATCAAAATACCATTTTTGAAAACAGAAATCGAACCAATTTTATTATCAAAAGAAAATTGAAATCCTTGTCTGAACAATGCGTGAAATGAAATAATGTTTCTTGCCATTTCTGGCGAATAGCAACAATTAAATAACTCTATACTAACATCACTACTAAGCACTAAACTATAAACTCCAATCTTGGTAACAGGGGACGATCTCCTATTGCCCATGATCAGGTTCAGTCTACCGTGCTCCACCTCCCTGCTTGCCTTTAGGCCCTGCAGATCAGAACAAATGTGAAAACCACATCCTGTATTAAGGACCCAAGAATTAGAAGATGGTGAGTTTTTAGAGATAGTGTATATACCTGCTGTCGATGGCTTTACTTTCCCATCCTTGACATCCTGCAAGTATTTAGGGCAGCTTCTCTTCCAATGGCCCTTCTCTTTGCAGTAAAAACAGTTGGCTTCATCGGGGTTGGCCACACAAGGAATTTGGGAAGACTTGGTTCTCGAGCCATTGCTTGACGACCCGACCTGAACCTTTTCCCTCCAATTTTGCTTAGGAGGGCCCTTCCTCTTCTTTCCTTTGCCACTTCCAATGGCTAGGACGGGCTGATTAACCGAGGGTACACTTTTACCCTTCATCCCGTCCTCAGCAACTCGAAGCATGCGATGCAACTCAGTCAGGTTAGCCTGATTGTTGTTCAAATGATAAGCCAGCCTGAACTGGTCATAAGAACTCGGTAAAGAGTTAAGCACTATGTCAACGGCCAACTCCTCCGGTACAGGCATCGCAAGCTTTCTAAGCCGCTCCACGTAACCTTGCATTCTTTGCACATGAGCGCAGATGGACTCTCCATCTTTAGGTTTGCTGTTTGTGAAGTCCTTGACCACTTCGCACCTCTCGATGCGCTCTTGCTTGCGGAACTTTTCCGCAAGCTCCTTGTGCATCTCAAAGGGCCAGTAGTCTTCATATATCCTTTGCAATTCGGGGTTCATTGTGGCGATCATGATGCAGGCCGCTTTGGTCGCATCATCAGAATGTTTTTGGTACGAGGCAATTTCCTCGGGAGTAGCAGTTTCAGGGTCAACATCGACAAGCTCAGTCTCGAGAACATACTCTTTGTTCTCGTACCTCAGAGCCATCTTGATGTTTCTAATCCACTCATTGTAGTTTGTCCCGTTCAAATGAACCTTGGAACACAGTGAGAGGATAGAGGGAACACTGGAGTTTGATTGGGGAGCGGATTGATCAGTAGAAGACATCTATCAAAGAAGGTAAGTTTAATTAGATACTTGTCGGTCCTTATAATAACCCAATATAAAATAAGGCTAGGACCCAACTATAACAATTTGCAACATAGAAGAGGGATGCCGTAATCTATAAGCAAATTTTATAAAGGTAGGCGAATGACGATTCAGCCAATTCCACCGCGGAAAAATAATCTTATTATAAATGGAATTCCTAGTTTCTTTTGAGATTTATTGAACTGTTCAATAGCATGTTTAATCTCGGATATGCCCCACCGTTTGTGACTGGGATGCCGAGGATCACAAACCGGGTGTGAATAACCATGCAAATTAGCTTGGTACTCTCGGGGTCCATTATCATCTCAAATTGATGTGCCGGTAAACCACACACGCTCCATCAACAATGATAACACCCGAGACACCCATTGCCACTCTTTATGAACCCCCATTAGTGTGCCGGTAAACCACACACGCTCCACCAACGTTTCATAAAGTGCAATGTGCAATTTCATGGGGTAGCATCAAATTCACATTTTTCCTAAAGTAACTAGATTGGGATTTTATAAATGGTTCTAGTACTTTGATCATTATACTTTTAATGATTAAGTGGTTCTGTCAAACCCGTTCGGCTAACGACCCTCCACTGATCAGGCGAGCGGTGGGTGAGAGTGTTCACCCATTAGACTACCATTTTATAGGCAGTCTCCTTATACCCACTTTATAGACCAGCTTCGTGAATGAGGCCTACTATTGATTTGACTATCCAAATTTATCTCATATATACATAGTATTAACTTTTAATAATATATATAAGATGTATTTTAAAAACCCTTTAAAATATTCAAGGTTTATCTTTTAATTTTACCAAATTTAACAATTAAATTTTAAATTAAATTAAACCTTAAATTCGATTTAATCAATTTTAATTACCAATTAATTAAATTATATAAATCTAAATATTTTAAACATTTTAAAATATTTTTTCCGGATTTTTTTATTAATTTCGCAATTTTTAAATTAATTAAATCCTTTTGAATTATCTCTTAATTAACAATTAATTAAATTAATTCAAATGAAGATAGGTTTATCCAAATTAATCAAATTAATTAAAACCTATCCTAAACCCCCTAAAAATCGAATTCAAATAATGGGGTTTAAGGTTATCCATTTAATTAACAAATAAAGTTACCAAAAATAGAAAACCTTCTAAAACCCTAAGGAAAATTTCGAAATTAGCAAGGGGGGGGGGGGATTAGGGTTTCCAAAACCCTAATCCTTGAAATCGATCCTTAATATAATTAGGGTTTATAGGCTTTAAACCCTAAAACAGTTATAACAATTCAACAAGAAAACAAAACAAGCTCTGATACCACTGAAAGGTTTTCTGCAAACCATGAACTAAAAAACCTAAGTTCACATGCAACCTATAAGGATCTATGTTTTCTTCTAATTGAACATATAACAAAACCTAAAGGCCATAAGAAAATTAACTAAAAGAATAAAATTAGAAAAACCAACCTTTTAGAATTTTCTGGAAGCTGAGCAGCAAAAATATCCTGTCTCAAATGAGATCACACCCAAGCTTGGAGAAGATGGTCACGAAAATCCAGAGAGAGTATATGAGAATGGCGAATTTAATGTGGTGCCTGGGAACCCCTATTTATAGTTTTTCAAATGGCCAGTTGATAAACCTTAGGGATAAACCTTTTTGAATTCAAATAAGATAAACCTTTTATCTTATAATTCAAACTCCTATTTATCCTCTATATATCATTTTCGAAATTTCTATATACCATATATAGAAATCGAAATCCACTGGTCACTCCCACTGTCACTTACTCAACTATTGAATAATTACAGTTTTAGTCCCTGCACCTTTAATTAATTAATTTAATCCCCAAATTAAATCCAATTAATTCTGGATTAATTCCTAATTAATTAATATAGTTTCTAATTAATATATTATCACTTTAATATATTAATAAACCATATATTTAATTCCTGTTGATTTATTAATCCCATAATAAATCAACCTTTCTCTCTACCGAATTTTCTACCAAACCTCCAGCCATTAGGGCAACCCAAATGGACTGTGCTTCTATTAATTAGGTAAATACTAATTATTTGTCATGGCTTAGACACCTAATCCAACAAAAACTTCGAAGAGGTAGCCTGTTGAGTACATTTAGATCTTGAAATCCGAAGAGTTTGATTGCCTCTGCGGTCCATTTTCCATCATCTCGGGCAAAGTTGTTCATTTTGATCATCAAGGCGTAGTCAGCACGTCTGGCCTTGTAGATATTTTCCATGTGTGGAGCAATTATGCTTTCAACAGACCTGTCTGTTGAACTTCCAGCTCCAGCTGATCCCCCAGCTCCAGATGTTCCCATGGTAGTTGTAGTGATGGTTGAAAATCTAGGACCAGCAGTAGTGGTTGTTGTGGCTGCGGAGGTTACCGTTGTGACCACTCTTTCACCCCCTTGTGAAGCATGGCCCGCATGCTGAGCAATGGCAAGTCTGCCTTGTGGTCTACCAATCCGATCAGCAAAGTTTATCAGAGGTTGTAATGCAGTTCTCAACCGTGTGACCATATCTTGGTTAAGAACTGCATTTGTCTTTTGGAGTTCTTCTGTAAACTTAGTGATCTCCGTAGCAGCTTGGGCGGCTGTGAGCTCTTCAATATTTGCTCTTGCCTCATCAAGTTGTTTTTCAAACTTGGTACTTTGCTGTGTTTCGCCCCGAAGTTCTTGTAAAACTTTCATAACTTCGGAGTTTGAATGTTCAACATTTTCAGCAAATGATTGGATTTTCTTGTCAACCTCTGCAACAGCAGACACTAATTTTTGTTCAAACAAGGATCGTATCTTATCCTGTTGATCCATGAGTCTCTTCTCAAGCTGTTGCACCGATTCTTTCATTTCTTTGGACAATGTGAACTCCAAAGTCTCGATCTCTTCGGTAATGTCACCCATGGTTGGTTTTGGAGGATCAAAACCAGTTTGTGCTTGAATCAGAGTATCAAGCTTTTAATTGAGAATCTTGTACTGTTTCATTAGTACAAAAGTCTCATCTGGCAGTTCTTCATCGGATATTCCTTCAACAACCAAGGGGGCCATATGAAAAGCCTCAAAGAAGGCCGCTGAAGTAGGGTTTTGTCTTGAAGGTGATTGAGGTAGATCAAATTCTGGTAATGAAAAGTCAATACCAGAGAAATGAATAGAAGACGTTTGAGGGGCAGTTGTAGGTGGTGGAGGAGGTGGTACATCAGATGATGTAGTGTGGATTGAGGTTGTTTGTTGAGCTGTTGTGGGTGGTGGAGGAAGAGGTGTTGTTGTATGAGGTGGTGTAGGTGGTCTGGTTGTTTTAGGTGGTGAGGGTGGTCTGGTTGTTTTAGGTGGTGAGGGTGGTACATTAGTATTTGGTGGAGTGGGTGGTCTGGTTGTTGGTGGAGGTGAAGGAGGTCTGTTTTCATGCCGTTCTTCTTCTTCTTGGACTAAGGATGGAGTCTTATTAGACTCCGAAGACTCATCTCTAATGGTCAGTTTCCTTGACCTCTTCGGTTGTTTTCTCTTCGGAGTGGTTTTCTTTGAACCTTTTCTCTTTTTCTCCATTTTCTTCGGATCACTCGGTCCACCAGTGGCTTTTCTCTTAACTTTCATCTTTGCTTGTGCCTTGGCTGGTGCAGCTTGAGTTTCTTCTTGAGTTATGTCTCGAACAGGGTATGGAATAACAAGAGTATTTCTGTAAGTATTTACCTCATTGCACTCCATGGGCACTTTGGACAGCATTGCTTGGGGAATTTGAGCACAGAAGGTTGCCGGCACATCATCTAGGGTTGGAATTGCAATGGGAGTGTACTTCATTTCTGGGAGCGAAGGGTCAGAAACATACCCTGCTTGCTGATAATGGGCGTGAACAACAATTTCCCAAAATCTAGCATTCGAAATCTCGGTTCCCTTCAGGCTATGGTTGATGTGCGAAAAAAAATCGGCCCATAGAATGGATGCGAAATCTACCTTGACATCATAGTAGATTCCGTAGAGCAGACTTTGGAATGAGACACTTGCAGTGTCTAATCCGGAAGTTCTTCCTGAGAGACATTTGAGGAAGATACTTAAGTAGTATCTCCAAAGATCAGGCAGTTGGTTCTTCTTGAATGTACTGATCTTCTCAAGAAGAGGTGAGTAGCCCATTTTGTTGAACATGTCAACGAGTTGATCAACAGAGGGAACAACCATCACCTTGGAATCGTAGACGGGAAGGTGGAGGACTTCAGTGAATTTTTCTTTAGTCAGTTGCACCTTCTTGGTCTTTCCATTTGAATCGACGGCCTCATAGAACATTGATTTTACTTGATTGTTAGTGTCGAACAAAGCGTTCGATGTGTAATGGGCTCTGTGAACAAGAGTTGCCGGAATTGAAGGAGTGCAGGTCAGGGCGTAGCCAAGAACTGACCTCTTCAGGCACTCAACCAAGGAATCGATTGGTTGAGGATATAGTTGCAGATTGTTGCGAAGAACCAAGTTTGCAGACTGGCTCTTGAGATTCGGGATTGAAATGGCTTCAGTGGTTTGGGAAGATGCTTCAGCCGCCATTGTTGATTGAATGAAGAAGATGAAGAAAGTTTAGGGTTTCTTGAGAGCAATTTTGCAGAGAGAGTTTGATAATTTTGTTCGCGTAAAGAGAAGAACTGAAACCGTGAGAGGTTTATATAGTGTTCGTGGTCCCTAGGCCATTTAATGCACGTTTAAATTGGACCAGTAATACCCAGACACCTCAGCACCTGCGCGTCCCACTAACCCTGCAAAAGTGGAAACGTTCGGCTGTCAGTTGCAATGATTTAAAATTTGAACCGCCATTTTCATGAGATCTTTTTGTTATGATTTCCCTTTATTTTCTTAATGACAGCTGTAAAAGAACAAACGGTAATTTATTTCGAAGGAATGTTTTGAAAGGTTTTCTGCAACTATGAACTAAAATTCCTAAGTTCACATGCAACCTATATAGATCTAAGTTTTTCTTCTAATTAAACATATAACAATTCCTAATAGGCCAGAAATAATAAACTAAAAAGAAAGATCAAGAAAAACTAACCTTTAGTGAATCTTGGAAGCAAAGCAACAGAGATCTCTTGCCTCAAATGCAGTCAGACCCAGTAGGAGGTATCTTGGCCGAAATTCTAGAGAGAAAGAGGGTACAAATCGTGGCTTTAGGGTTAGGGTGAGCCTCCCTATTTATAGCCTCCATGTGGTGATCAGATAATCGTTACAGATAAGCCTTTTTGAATTCGAATTAAGATAAACTATTATTTTAATCATTCAAACACCATTTATCTATAATATATATATATATATTTCGAAAATATACATATCTATATATATATTTTCGACCACCACATGGTCACTAACACTGCCACTTACTCAACTATCGAATAATTACAGTTTTAGTCCCTGCACCTTTAATTAATCAATTTAACTGCCAAATTAATTCCAATTAATTCCAGAAAAATTTCTAATTAATTATTATAGTTTCTAATTAATATATTAACACTTAAATATATTAATAAACTATTTATTTAATTTCTATTGATTTATTAATCACATAATAAATCAACCTTTCTCTCTACCGGACTTTCTGCCAATCCTTCAACTATGAGGGCAACCCAAATGGACTTTGCTTCTATTAATTAGATAAATACTAATTATTAGTCATGGCTTAGACACCTAATCCAACAGTCTCCCACTTGGATAAGTCTATGACTAAAATTACCAATTTACCCTCTAATTAATTAGCAACTGTAGCTTCCTAGAAACTGATGTCGAACTCTGACCTAGTCAGTTCTGTCCAATGATAAGTGATCAGATGATCCTCCGTCCAACAAGATATTTTTCAGACTCAGGACATGGATTAAGATCAATCCTTGTCTGATTCTCTGTTTCCCGATTTCTGATTTGCATATGACTTTAAGACTACCAATTGACCATGTCAATTTAGTCCTGGTTGGCCAACCCTTCAGTCAACTTCGAAATCATCGAGAGGCCTACAAATATCTGTTTTCCCGACAGGGTCAAGGGACGAATAAGTTTTGACTCATATACTTATGTCTTTTACTAGTCAAATCATTCACAACAACACGTTTTATAACACCGTGTTACCGATGCGTTTTCGCATTGTCAATGAACAACCGCTTGGTAAAACATAACTTATATGTCTCTACTTAAAGATCAAAAGATGTTATCGTCTCAACATTGCTTATGATGAAATCCATGAAGCAATCAGTTGAGCGTGGGTTTATCCAATACTCAAATCCCTATTTTCTAAGTACTCATGAATATTGTAGCAATCTTATTGCTATGTCTAACTCATTAGACAATCTACAAAACAATTCATGACAGTCTTCATTCATACTTACTCCCTAAGAAGCATGAGCGACTGTGGATATTTAAATAATACAATATTATTTAGGAAGTAAACATGCAAAATGAAACACAATAATAAACAATCGACAAAAGGCAGTATCAAATACTCATCAACAAAACTATATTATTAATTCACCAAAGTCAATTACATTTATATTGTAATAAGTTTCAAAATCCTATCTAATTACAAAAAAACTAATATCATCTGTTAATCCTATGCGTCGTGCATGCTGATAGTGCTTAATCCTACTCAGAGCCTTTGTCAATGGATCTGCAGGATTATCTTCTGATGATACCCTCTTCACTACGAGGTGACCTTCTTCTACCTTATGTCTTATGTAGTGGTACTTTCTGTCGATGTGTCTGGACTTTCCATGATCTCTCGGTTCCTTCGTCAAAGCAACCGCTCCTTCATTATCGCAGAAAAGTTCCACAGGCTCCTGAATACTCGGGACTACTCCAAGGTCACCGATGAAGTTCTTCAGCCAAGCCGCTTCTTTTGCCGCTTCACTCGCTGCGATGTACTCTGATTCGCACGTTGAATCAGCCACCGTCTCTTGCTTGGAACTTTTCCAAGTCACTGCTCCACCATTCATCAGGAATACCCAGCCTGACTGAGACCGACCATTGTCTCTATCTGTCTGAAAGCTGGCATCAGTATACCCGTCAACTCTCAAGGTATCACTGCCACCAAGGACTAAGACAAAGTTCTTCGTCTTGCGCAGATACTTGAGTATGTTTTTGACCGCTGTCCAATGAGCCCTACCAGGGTTCCCCTGGTATCGACTGACCATGCTCAAGGCAAAGGCCACGTCGGGACGAGTACACGTCATGGCATACATGATCGACCCCACAGCCGAAGCATAAGGTACCCGACTCATGTCCGCAATTTCCTCGTCTGTACTTGGACTCTGAGTCTTACTCAGCTTAGCATTATTTTGCATTGGTAGCTCTCCCTTCTTGGAATTTTCCATACTAAATCTTTTTAGTACGTTGTCCAAGTATGTACTCTGACTAAGTCCAATTAGTCTTTTCTTCCTATCTCTTAATATTCTTATCCCGAGAATATAGGCTGCCTCTCCTAGGTCTTTCATGGCAAAACACTTCCCGAGCCAAGACTTGACATCTTGCAAAGTCGGGACGTCGTTTCCCATGAGCAGTATGTCATCTACATACAGCACCAGGAAGGTGACTATACTCCCACTAGCTTTGACATATACGCAAGACTCATCCTCGCTCCTAGAGAAACCAAATTCTTTGACTTTCTCGTGGAAACAAAGATTCCAGCTGCGAGAAGCTTGTTTTAATCCATAGATGGATTTCTCAAGCTTACACACTTTGTCAGGATACTTTGCATCAATAAAACCCTCTGGCTGATTCATGTAAACATCCTCAGTCAACTTCCCATTAAGGAAAGCGGTTTTGACGTCCATCTGCCAAATTTCATAATCATGAAATGCAGCTATGGCCAGCATAATCCTAATTGACTTTATCTTAGCCACTGGTGAGAAGGTCTCATCATAGTCAATCCCTGGGGTTTGAGTAAAGCCCTTCGCAACCAGTCTTGCTTTGAAAGTGTGTACCTTTCCGTCCATGTCGGTCTTCTTCTTGAAGATCCATTTGCACCCGACTGTCTTTCGACCCGGTACATTGTCAACCAAGTTCCAAACTTGATTGTCATACATGGACTTGATCTCGCTGTCCATTGCCTCTTTCCACTTGGCAGATTCAGGGCCCGCCACCGCATCCCGATAGTTAGCAGGTTCATCCAAATTTATCAGTGTCCTATCACTGACAAACGTATCTCCATCCGTAGTTATATGGAATCCATAAAACTCGGGTGGCATGCTAACTCTACTGGAACGCCTAAGAGGTAAGGATATATCAGTCGGACCAACAGGAACTTCTTCCTCTTGTTGGTTGCTAGTTTCTCCTAAGGTTGCATTGTCGGGTAACTCTTGAATTTCTTCAAGGTCAATGGTACTCCCACTGTCCTCTTTGAATATGAGTTCTCTCTCTCGAAAGAATCCCCGTCTCGCTACAAAGACCACGTCCTCGCTTGGTCTGTAGAACAGGTATCCAAATGACTGTTTGGGATATCCAATGAAAAAACATTTCTCGCTTCTCTCTGCGAGTTTATCGTGAGTCTCTCGTCTAACGAAAGCCTCACAACCCCAGACTTTGATATGTGCTAACGAGGGAAGTTTCCCCGTCCACATCTCATGAGGTGTCTTAGCAACCTTCTTAGTAGGGACAAGATTAAGGATGTGGGCGGCAGTCTCTAAGGCATACCCCCAGAAGTGAATGGGAAGTGAAGCTCGACTCATCATGGAACGAACCATGTCTAACAAGGTTCGGTTACGTCTCTCGGCAACACCGTTCAACTGTGGTGTTCGAGGAGGCGATAACTGTGAAACTATTCCACATTCCTTTAGATAGTCTAGGAACTCGATACTAAGATACTCTCCGCCTCTGTCGGACCTGAGCATCTTTATCTTCCTGCCCAATTGATTCTCAACTTCATTTTTGAACTCTTTGAACTTTTCAAAGGTGTCTGACTTGTGTTTGATTAAGTAGATATACCCATATCTACTAAAATCGTCAGTGAAGGTCACGTAGAACCGCGTGCCGTCTTTTGTGGTAGATCTGAAGGGACCACACACATCTGTGTGTATGATGTCCAAAAGACCTTCACCTCTTTCAAATGACCCCTTGAATGGTGATTTAGTCATCTTGCCCAAAATACAGGACTCGCATACATCATCCGATTTGAGGTCGAATGAATCCAACACTCCATCCTTTTGGAGTTGGGCGATGCGTTTCTTGTTAATGTGCCCAAGACGACAGTGCCACAAGCACGCCTTTTCTACACCACTAGAAGAATCAATAAAGTTTACACTATGACCTAAATTGTCTACACATTGCACAGTTTCATACACACCATCACAAGGTAAAGCAGTAAATACAGAAATACCATTTTGAAAAACAGAAATGGAACCATTACTATTATCAAACGAGAACTGTAATCCTTGTCTAAACAATGCATGAAATGAAATAATATTCCTTGCCATTTCTGGCGAATAGCAACAATTAATAAGTTCTAAACAAACACCACTACTGAGCACTAAACTATAAGTCCCGATCTTGGTCACAGGCGACGATCTCCTATTCCCCATGATCAGGTTGAGTCTACCGTGCTCCACCTCCCTGCTTTCCCTTAGGCCCTGCAAATCAGAACAAATGTGAAAACCACATCCTGTATCAAGGACCCAAGAACTGGAAGATGGTGAGTTTTTAAAGATAGTGTAAATACCTGCTGAAGTTGGCTTGACTTTGCCATCCTTCAAGTCTTGCAGGTATGTAGGGCAGCTTCTCTTCCAATGGCCCCGTTCCTTGCAATAGAAGCACTCTGCCTCCTTGGGATTGGCATTATGAGGAATGCCAGAAGTCTTGGGTTTGGAGCCGCTGCTGGACGATCCAACATGCACCTTTTCCCTCCAATTCTGTTTAGGAGGGCCCTTTCTCTTCTTCCCTTTTCCACCAGCAATTGCCAGGACAGCTTGATTAGCAGCGGGTATACTCTTACCCTTCATTCCGTCCTCGGCGGTGCGGAGCATGCGATGCAGTTCGGCCAGAGTGGCCTGGGAGTTGTTCAGATGATACGCCAGTGTGAACTGGTCATATGAACTAGGCAGAGAATTCAGCACTATGTCTACAGCCAAATCCTCGTGAACCGGCATCTCAAGCTTCCGGAGCCTTTCCACATACCCTTGCATTCTCTGCACGTGGTTGCAAATGGACTCTCCATCTCTAGGCTTCGCATTGGTGAAAGCTTTGACTACCTCGCGCCTCTCAATGCGCTCCTGCTTGCGGAACTTTTCCGCCAGCTCTTTGTGCATTTCATAGGGCCAGTAGTCTTCATATATTCTTTGCAACTCTGGGTTCATTGTAGCTATCATGATGCAAGCCACTTTGGTTGCATCATCAGTATGTTTTGCGTATTGAGTGATTTCTTCGGGAGTAGCATTATCATGGTCAATTTCAACCAGCTCGGTTTCTAGAACATACTCTTTATGTTCAAACCTCAGAGCCATCTTGATGTTACGGATCCAGTCATTATAGTTGGTACCGTCCAACGTGACTTTGGAGCATAATGACAAGATTGAGGTAACATTTGAGTTAGAGTGGGGAGCGGATTGTTCGGCAGAAGACATCTATAAAAGAAGATAGTTTTAATTAGACGTATATAATAATCCTTATAATGACCCAATAACAATTATAAGGCTAGGATCCTGCAATAACAATTTACAATCTCGAAGAGGGATGCCGTAATCAATATTGTAAATTTTATAAGGTAGGCGAATGACGATTCAGCGAATTCCACCGCGGAAAGATAATCTTATTAAAATGGAATTCCTAGATTCATTGAGATTTATTGAACTGTTCAATAGCATGTTTTAATCTCGGATGTGCCCCACTGTTTGTGACTGGGATACCGAGGATCACAAACCGGGAGTGAATAACCATGCAAATAAGCTTGGTACTCTCGGGGTCAGTTGCCATATCAAATTGACGTGCCGGTAAACCACACACGCTCCATCAATAATGACAACACCCGAGAAACCCATTGCAACTATTTATGAACCCCAATTGGCGTGCCGGTAAACCACACACGCTCCACCAACGTTTCATAAAGTGCAATGTGCAATTTCATGGGTTAGCACCAATTCACATTTTTCCTAAAGTAACTAGATTTGGGTTTTATATAAAAGGTCCTAGTACTTTGAATAATAACATTATACTTTTAATGAGATTAGGCGGTCCTATCAAACCCGTTCGGCTAACGACCCTCCACTGATCAGGCGAGCGGTGGGTGAGAGTGTTCACCCATTAGACCGCCATTTTATAGGCAGTCTCCTTATACCCACTTTATAGACCAGCTTCGTGAATGAGGCCTACTAATGATTTGACTAACCATTTTAATCTTATACATATAATAATAACTCCCTAATTATAATATATATAAGATGTAATTTTTAAACCTTTTAAAAATATGTTTCTGGTTTATCTTTTAATTTATTGTCTATTTAAACTATTAAATTTCAAATTAAATTAAACCACAAAATCGATTTTAATTATCTTTTAATTAACCAATTAATTAAATTAATTAAATTTGATATTTTAAACCTCTTAAAATATTTTTAGGATTTTATCCATTTAATTTCGCCAATTTAAAACAATTAAATTCTAAATTAAATTAAATCCTTGAATTATCTTTTAATTACCAATTAATTAAATTAATTCAAATGTAGATAGGTTTTATCAAATTAATCAAATTAACTAAAACCTATCTTAATCCCTTAAATTTCGATTTTTAGGATTAAAGGTTTTAAGGTTTATCTTTTAAACAATTTAAAGTTACCAAAAATAGAATACCTTCTAACCCTAATTCACAAAATCGCCAAAATCAAAAGGGAGGGGCTAGGGTTTTCAAAACCCTAACCCTAGATGTCGATTTGCACTAATTAGGGTTTAGGAACAATAAACCCTAATTACTAGGAGCATAGTTATAGCAATTTAACAAGAAAAACAACCAAAATGCTCTGATACCACTAAAAGGTTTTCTGCAACTATGAACTAAAATTCCTAAGTTCACATGCAACCTATATAGATCTAAGTTTTTCTTCTAATTAAACATATAACAATTCCTAATAGGCCAGAAATAATAAACTAAAAAGAAAGATCAAGAAAAACTAACCTTTAGTGAATCTTGGAAGCAAAGCAACAGAGATCTCTTGCCTCAAATGCAGTCACACCCAGTAGGAGGTATCTTGGCCGAAATTCTAGAGAGAAAGAGGGTACAAATCGTGGCTTTAGGGTTAGGGTGAGCCTCCCTATTTATAGCCTCCATGTGGTGATCAGATAATCGTTACAGATAAGCCTTTTTGAATTCGAATTAAGATAAACTATTATTTTAATCATTCAAACACCATTTATCTATAATATATATATATATATATTTCGAAAATATACATATCTATATATATATTTTCGACCACCACATGGTCACTAACACTGCCACTTACTCAACTATCGAATAATTACAGTTTTAGTCCCTGCACCTTTAATTAATCAATTTAACTGCCAAATTAATTCCAATTAATTCCAGAAAAATTTCTAATTAATTATTATAGTTTCTAATTAATATATTAACACTTAAATATATTAATAAACTATTTATTTAATTTCTATTGATTTATTAATCACATAATAAATCAACCTTTCTCTCTACCGGACTTTCTGCCAATCCTTCAACTATGAGGGCAACCCAAATGGACTTTGCTTCTATTAATTAGATAAATACTAATTATTAGTCATGGCTTAGACACCTAATCCAACATGTTTGTCTTTGAGATTTATCATAAATGCAAAAATCATTTGATCAATAAATTGACTTCGGAACAACATGGATGTTTGCAGCTTTTATTTGTTCACTTCAGGGTATAAAAGTTTGGTGAGCGTTATGTGATGCTCCGAAGAGTATGGATAACGTGATACACCGAAGTCCATTGTTTTCTTAATGGTTTTCTTGACTATTTGGTTGTTTTAAAATTTTTGAGTGATGCATTATAACACTTAACCTTGACTTTCCTGAATGTTATGAAATGAAGATTTGAGAAGTTAATATTCAGAATCATTCGAATCATGTTGGAAGTCCATTTTTCATTCTGAAGTTTGTTTGATTCAATATCAGTCATGAATGTATAAGCCTAATCACCCCATTACCAACTTGATTTCGCATTTTGAACCGATATTTGATCGAACTTTTGTGCTTCAAATTTTTCATACTAAACAATGGTAACATCCTTTGCATTTGAAATTTATAGAAATTTTCATTCTTGAATTGAACATCAGAAGTGTGTTAAGAAATTGGATTGACTTTGAAGAATCTTTTGAAAAACCTATTCTGTAACACCCGGCTTTTAAAACAAAAACACCCCTGAAAATTTTTCATTTTTAACAAAGGTTTCAATACATAAAACCATAACAAAAGGGGTATATTTTATTAAAAACGGGTACAAGTGTATCAAGGAGAGTATATAATACCATAATCTCCTTTGAAGTCGGGCTGCTACTATGTAAGACCCATTTTCATTTTAAGATGCTTACTAAGGTAAGTAGAGTTATTACCTTATAATCGGTGTTGTCTTACATATGAGTTGTTTAGAAATGTGTTAATCTAAAGTTATAATTAGCCTAATCAAGTTGTAGAACTTTTCCTTAGCTTTCTAAGCATATAAGGATTGTTAAAAACGGATAAGAAACGAGAAAGTTACGATCGAAAAACTAAGTGAAATTCCAGATTCACACGGGGCGTGCAGATTTCACACGGGGCGTGTGAAATCCTGCAGTGAGCCTTTCCAGAATCACACGGGGCGTGTGGAATTCCACACGGGCCGTGTGAAATCCTGCAGTGAGCCTTTCCAGAATCACACGGGGCGTGTGGAATTCCACACGGGCCGTGTGGATCTGACAGACCCTTTAAATGTGCAGAAATGCTCATTACGGGAAAAACATTTCCTTTTCGACCTTGAGAGCTCCAAATGGCGATTTTGGGTCAAATTGAAGCTGGAGATTCGTAGGGAAACATGGGGAGATGTGGATCTAACCTCGTAAACACGTTCTCGATTCCTAATTCTTCGAGGTGAGTGATCTCTTCGGTTTGGGGTTTTTGAAACCCTAACTTTGATTTCGTGATTTCGTTATATATTGTTATATATGTTGATAGTAGATTGTTAGTGGATGCCTTTAGAGTTATTGGTGAGAGTATTGTCGAGTTTCTACGGTTGAATGAGTAGAACCGTGAAATTGGGGATTTCGGTAAATATTGAGTTGATATTTACCGTTTATACTCCTTTTTCCTCTTTTGATTGATACATCTTTGAGATAGATGATATTGAGATGATTGTGGATGTTGAAGAATTGATTTAGACTATGGTGATATAACCAAGTCTAGCGAACAGATGCCCGGTACGCGCAAATTGGGAGTTCCACGTACCAAGCGGATATTAGGTGAGTAGTTATAATTCATTATATATAGTTTGACTATATCTAAATTGAATTATGGTACATGTTAATTGGTTGAGATACTAAGTTGTATGAGTTAAACAAGGTTTAGAATTCACTGTTATATACGAGTACTTGGTTTGAATGAATATACTGAATGACTGAGATAATCATAGAGATTGAGTTAATACATATGTTGTACATATATGTGTGTTGTATTGATATTGCGGTAGCTTAGAGTTAAAGTGGTTATGTTAATTGTGGATAACAAGAGACGAGTTATAGTCTATACTTGAGCATAAGATCAGAGTATATGCTAGAGTGAGTGACTTAAAGAGTCTTTGAGTTTGATTGCTACAACCATGATAACTGTTATAATTGAGCATAATTAACAGTGAAATGAGTTTATACGAGTATGTAGGATTGAGTTTATGAGTAGTATCAGTTGAGATACTTATTTATTGAGTTGATATTACTACTAATTAGTTGGTGTTTGTAAAGCTAATATGTTTGCAGGTTTCAGATTTTAGAGAGAGTGAATATTGCTAATGAGACTAGCAAAAAGAAGAATGAGAAGAGAGTTTACTAAAAGAGATTGTGGAGTATGATTGAGATTTCTCACTAAGCTTTATAAGCTTACACTTGAGTTGTTTGTTGTTTTGCAGGTATCTGTAGCAGTGATAGGGGAAGGCATGTGATAAAGAGAGATAGACAACTCAGAGCATGTCCTTTAGTTGTGTTAGGTTTATTTGTAATGCCTGGTCAAAATTTAAGGACCTTTTGTGTAATTAATGTTTGATAACATCTTGTTTTTCCTGGGTTGAGTGCAAGTATACCCATTTTTAATGTATAATTGTTTGCAAAATTTTGGGTGTACTTTGTATGAGAAACCGGGTGTTACATACTAATAGCATCTACAAGTCCCACTTCTTTTGTCACGGACTCTATCTTTTCCCTTATCAGGATCATGCTAACCTGCAGGGACATTTAACAAATAACGTGAGCTATAAAGCTCAGTGAGTAATCGTATCTGCAAATAACATGTATAAAAATACAATCATATATCTATCTGGATATCGAATCCAAACTCCTAGCCTTACTGGCTGACCACATATCTCTTAGGATTTCACATCCTAATTTGTAGCCTTACAGGCTGAATCATAATAACCTGTAATTATCAAACCACGTCAGTTATTTGCACATATAATCATATCTAACCATTTCTGTCCCATGTTTCTTAGTCACAAGGGACTGCACCATATATCATGGCTATATAAGCCGCACCATGTCATTTCCAATATACAAGTCATAGCCCAAAGGCCGCACTAGCTGGGCTCAATAACCCGGTATCATAGTCAAAAGACCGCACCATTTGGACTTAAAGTCAAATATCATAATCAATTATGGCTCACGAGTTTGTCCCGCTTTTGCCTAGACTCACGGCTCCGTTCTTGCCATCTCAATGACTCACAGATTATCCGGTATTGCCTTTTCAAAGGTTGACTCACAGCTCCGTTCTTGTCTATCGTAGACTCACGGCTTATCTGGTATTGTCGCATTGTTTATTCATTTATTGACTCACAGCTCCGTTCTTGTCTTTCTCAGACTCACGGCTTATCTGATATTGTCATATCATTGACTCACAGCTCCGTTCTTGTCTATCATAGACTCACGGCTTATCTGGTATTGTCTTTTCAACGCATCTGTCAACTGTCAATTTTGTCCCCCAAAGCAGTTTCAATCTGTAACAGTTCAATCATCATATATCATATATGATATCAGTGAGATTACTCACCTGGATACTAGCTGCATTTAGTTCCGGTTGTTTCTTGCCTTTGCGTACACCACAACCATTTATCCCGTACCTATATATTCATTTATATACCAAATGATAATAGGTTAACAACCATTTCAACTGACTCTACTACACAAGAGTCCAATATAATACAATTGGGGACCATTTCTAGATGATAACTTTCAATTACCATCTTTCTTTAAATTATACATTTTCCCAAAATACACGTATTTTAATACAGTACTTTCGGGAGGTCGTATACGTATTCCGAAAATTTTCCATAAAGTTTCACATCATATTAGACCTATGTTCAAAATTTGAGGTCAAACGGACAAGTCTAGCATCAAGTCTCAAAATTAGACCAAGGCTTAACAGAAGGCAGGAGCAAATCTGCTCATTTTCATGCAGCCGCTGGATCGCGACCCGATCCCCATGTGGATCGTGTCCCGATCGATCGCGACCCGATCGCCATGGAGATCGCGACCCGATCTGCCGCTGTGCAGTTTCTCTTGTCCGTATTTCATGCTACAAATTCCCATTTTCAGCTATTAAGTCCTTAATTCTCTTCTTAAACGATAGGGGTTTGTTCCAAGACCAAAACCCTTCATTAACATCTAGTTTTAACCCATGGAAATCATATATTTCAAACATTTTCCAACAATTCCCGTTTTTGACATTTTGGTCCAAAAGCCGAAATTCTTCAAAATTAATCACTTCTACTGATTGTTCTTATCATTAACAACATTTGGAACTCATTAGAACTCATTATAAACCATTAGAGTCAATCACATAAACTCATGATTTAGGGTTCTTGAGCAAATTCTCAAATCTTCATTAATGGCAACATACTTTGGTTTTAAATGGTTGTTCTTAACATATAACATGTTTGAGCTTAGAATTCATCTAAAACTCTTGGATTATAACTGAAATTTCAGTCATCCAATTTTCTCATAAAGAACACACACAAACACTTAGGTTAGAAACTTCTTACTAACCTTTTAGCTTGGAAATCACCACCTTCCAACAATTGTTCCAAGTTCTTGCTTCAATTTCATGAATTCTACAGAAATCGCATCATCAAAATCCTTCCCGTAGCTTCTCAACTGATCAGCCACAAATGGAGAGTCAACTCTCCTATTTATACTTCCAAACCTTCAATCCAAAGCCAAAAATTGAATTACAAGCTTCAAACCTTCAAGAAATCTCCAAGACTTGCAACAATCGCTCAAGAACTCTCTCCCGTAGCTTCTAAACTCTTCTGCACATGTGGGAGAGTGTTCTAACTATATATTTCCAGAAATTGCATTTTAGTCCTTGGAATTCTATTTCTTGAACTTTTGCCACAATAATCAAGTTTTTATGACAAAAACCTGTTTTAATAACATTTTAAGTCCAAAACTCAAAATATTATTACAAATCAAATCCTTTTCTGTCCAAAAGACCACCCTTTTAGGTAAAATGACCAATTTACCCTTTTTTCTAGTATTAACTTTCTAATACTTAGAACACCATGTTAAATCATAAATACACTATGATTAACATATTAATACTTTCTAATACTTAGAACACCAATTTACCCTTTTTTCTAGTATTAACTTTCTTTTCGTCCCAAACAGATTTTTAGTCTTTCCAAAGGAACATTTTGAGTACCACCATCTTCCTTCACTTGGAGTTTCAACGGTCTTACTCGATGATCCACATACTACTTTTACTGGTTCTTAAATATTTTCAAATTTTCTCGTATTTATCAAGTCTTCTTTTTAACTTGTACCACCGTCTAGGATCTAGCCAACGGCTGTTCCACATCTTCAATCCTATAAATCGAAGGATAACACGGTACTCCGTACAACACTTCATACGAGTCTGTAGAATACTAGTATGTAAGCTATTATGTCTTACAAATTCCTCCAACGATAGACGATCTTCTCATCTTCCACCAGGGCCTGTTGTGCAAATTTCAAGCATATCTTCTAGAGTCTGCGTCATTATTTCACCTTGTTTATCAATCTGCAAATCTTATACAGTACTTACTAGTACTTTTGAGCTAATTATTCTTGAAATTATGCCAAAATCAACGAATAATTCTATTATCTCGGCCCGATACAATCCGTGCCGATAACTCACGTCGACAATTTACTCTTTTTGTGTAGTTTTTCACTACTTTTCGATATTAATTTCTTCCCTAGTCGGTATAAATTTACGCTAGTTTCATCAATGAATCTGCAATTACCTAAATGGTGTCATACCCATGCGGTACTTGCAAATACTTTATTACAAAGTCTATAATAATATCGTCCCATTTCTTCTTTGGGACCGACAACGACTAAATTTCTCTGTATGCTTCTGATGGTTTGGCTTTACTTCCACACAAGTCAAACTCTTTTCACATGTCTTTCAATGTCTTTCTTTAGTCCCGGCCACCAATACATAGGTTATATCACCCTACACAGTTTGGTACTGCCACGGGCGTTTTTCATATATACCCCAATATACATCTTTTAAGGGTAAATTTCATATTTCGCTTTGCTTTGGAACTCACATATACAACCCCAAGGGTTTTCAATCGTCGTGAGTTTCTAACTAGCTTCTTTCGATAGCTAATCATTTATTCACCTTCTCACATTTTCAGACTTGCACACTTCTTTTTTGTGGTACCCGCATCAACTCAGGTAATCAATTCGCCACCCTCATACATGTGGATGTATCTTTCAAAGAATATTCTCTTTTCGATTCAAGGCATCTATAGTCACCTCCGCCTTTCCAAGATGGTACAAGATTTCATAACTGAAATCTTTAAATAACCCATCTATCTTTGCTATCTCATATTTAGCTTCTTTTTGATCAATAAAGTACTTCAAACTTTTATGATCCGTATAAACAATAAGCTTTACACCATACAAGTAGTGTCTCCAAAGCTTAAATGCCAAAATCATAATTGCTACTGCAATGTTATGTACCCAAAATTTACTCTGGATACATTTCTGTAACATGAATTATCTTCTCCGCTTAGCGATAATGCTAACACTGGAGCTTCACACAAGGCTTATTTCAACCTTTGAAAAGTTACTTGTGGTCTTTATACCCACTCAAACTTTTCACTTTTATTGATCAACTTTAGTCAACTAGACAACAATCAGGGAGTAGTTTTCTACAACTCTCCTATGATAATTCGCCAATTTTAAGGAAACCACAATTTTAGTCAGATTCCTCAGGCGGTTCCCGTTTTATCACAACCTCATCTCCACTGGATCTACTTTAACATCTTTGGCACTGTTAACATGCCCAAAGAATTAAAACTTCTTTTAGCCAAATTTCATACTTGGAAAACTTCGCATATTATTTTTCTCTACGAAGTAACTCCAATATTTAGCACGACTGTACATCATATTCAATCTGGTTTCAAGAATATCAGATTCTCGGTAGTCAATGCACATACACATCAACTTGTCTTTCTTCTTTTCAAACAAGATAGGGCTCCACACGATGACACATTCGGCCATATGAGACCCCGATTCAAAAACAATTTCTTCTAATTGTTTTCCCACTCTGCCATTTCTGCAGATGCTAATCAATTTAGAGCCTAAATAACAGAAGGGGCTCCCAAAACCGGTTTAATCATAAACTCTTCCCATCAATCTGGCGGTAATCTTGGAAGTTCTTCAGAAGAAACATCCAAGAATTCGTTTAAAGTTTTACACTTCTGTCACCGCTTTATTTAGCTTGACCAATACTACATATGCCAACTAAAACATCCTTCCTTTACTAACTCTTCTCTGAGTTTAAGCAAAGGGAAGTAACCAGTATTCTCAACAACGGTCATTTACCGTGGATTTTCATCTGTTTCATTTCTGATTTTTGAACCACAATGTTCATTTTTTCTACGATTCATGTTAGCATCATTCATTGCTAACCAATTCATGTACACAATTTCTTCAATTCATTGGTAGTCATCGGCTTCAGATTTATAGGGAAAAATGGTCTCGTAAATCCTAGGCAGACTACCTCCCAGGTGTTCAATATTTAGAACATATTTGCTAACTGCTATAGCTACTTCCAACATTTCATCCATAATCGTTGATGAAATATTCAAACAAGACATCAAAGTCATCGATCCAATGCATAGCTTCATGGATCAAATATAACATATACGGGGATTATATTCAAGACAATGATATCTGAGACTATATTAGTCTACTCACGAGCTCCTTCCACAGTCTACTGGAATGCTCATGGTACCACTGGTCCTTTTCGACCGTTCATTTCTTCTTTCTTTCCTCCCCGTTCTTTCCTGGGTTTATCACCCGTCACTCCACATTTAGCATGTGAACATTTCATAGGAAAGCGATTTGTAGCTCCGCGCTGGAAACACTTCCATTTCATCCAACAGGCTCGAGCAATATGCTCCTATATTCTACAATTTCAATAATTCAGCGGTAGAGTCACAACTCTACAAATTTCCTGAGTGCTTTTCCTGCACTTCTTACATCGCATCGTCTTTTTCATTTTGGTCCCTTCCCTTTAAGGTTGGACCTAAATCGTGGTAACTTCTCCTGAACTTTCCACTAATATTTTTCTGCTTTTCTTGTAGTCTCAGCTACTTTTCTTTCACCTTGAATATCAGTCAGGGTAAGCACCCAATTTCTTTTTCTGACCACAGCAGCTACTATTGCTTGTCATGTGGATTTTTCTGCTACTTGTCTCTTTGCCCCTCGTTCAATGGAGCCTTGAGAAAGGGCTGGTCCACTACTAAAAGCTTCACGCCCTAAATTCCTCCCAATAAATTCACTGCTCATACTTCTTATACGTTAGAAGTCAGCAACAGTTAGGTTATATATGTATAATAACAAATTATATACATCTAACTATATATCGTGTCTACTATCTCAAGGTTTAAGTCCAGGAATCTACTCTATAGACACCTAGTTCACTTAAACCACGGCTCTGATAACAACTTGTAACACCGGTCTTTTAAAACAAAAACACCCCTGAAAATTTTTCATTTTTAACAAAGGTTTCAATACATAAAACCATAACAAAAGTGGTATATTTTATTAAAAACGGGTACAAGTGTATCAAGAAGAGTATATAATACCGTAATCTCCTTTGAAGTCGGGCTGCTACTAATAGCATCTACAAGTCCCACTTCTTTTGTCACGGACTCTATCTTTTCCCTTATCAGGATCATGCTAACCTGCAGGGACATTTAACAAATAACGTGAGCTATAAAGCTCAGTGAGTAATCGTATCTGCAAATAACATGTATAAAAATACAATCATATATCTATCTGGATATCGAATCCAAACTCCTAGCCTTACTGGCTGACCACATATCTCTTAGGATTTCACATCCTAATTTGTAGCCTTACAGGCTGAATCATAATAACCTGTAATTATCAAACCACGTCAGTTATTTGCACATATAATCATATCTAACCATTTCTGTCCCATGTTTCTTAGTCACAAGGGACTGCACCATATATCATGGCTATATAAGCCGCACCATGTCATTTCCAATATACAAGTCATAGCCCAAAGGCCGCACTAGCTGGGCTCAATAACCCGGTATCATAGTCAAAAGACCGCACCATTTGGACTTAAAGTCAAATATCATAATCAATTATGGCTCACGAGTTTGTCCCGCTTTTGCCTAGACTCACGGCTCCGTTCTTGCCATCTCAATGACTCACGGATTATCCGGTATTGCCTTTTCAAAGGTTGACTCACAGCTCCGTTCTTGTCTATCGTAGACTCACGGCTTATCTGGTATTGTCGCATTGTTTATTCATTTATTGACTCACAGCTCCGTTCTTGTCTTTCTCAGACTCACGGCTTATCTGATATTGTCATATCATTGACTCACAGCTCCGTTCTTGTCTATCATAGACTCACGGCTTATCTGGTATTGTCTTTTCAACGCATCTGTCAACTGTCAATTTTGTCCCCCAAAGCAGTTTCAATCTGTAACAGTTCAATCATCATATATCATATATGATATCAGTGAGATTACTCACCTGGATACTAGCTGCATTTAGTTCCGGTTGTTTCTTGCCTTTGCGTACACCACAACCATTTATCCCGTACCTATATATTCATTTATATACCAAATGATAATAGGTTAACAACCATTTCAACTGACTCTACTACACAAGAGTCCAATATAATACAATTGGGGACCATTTCTAGATGATAACTTTCAATTACCATCTTTCTTTAAATTATACATTTTCCCAAAATACACGTATTTTAATACAGTACTTTCGGGAGGTCGTATACGTATTCCGAAAATTTTCCATAAAGTTTCACATCACATTAGACCTATGTTCAAAATTTGAGGTCAAACGGACAAGTCTAGCATCAAGTCTCAAAATTGGACCAAGGCTTAACAGAAGGCAGGAGCAAATCTGCTCATTTTCATGCAGCCGCTGGATCGTGACCCGATCCCCATGTGGATCGTGTCCCGATCGATCGCGACCCGATCTCCATGGAGATCGCGACCCGATCTGCCGCTGTGCAGTTTCTCTTGTCCGTTTTTCATGCTACAAATTCCCATTTTCAGCTATTAAGTCCTTAATTCTCTTCTTAAACGATAGGGGTTTGTTCCAAGACCAAAACCCTTCATTAACATCTAGTTTTAACCCATGGAAATCATATATTTCAAACATTTTCCAACAATTCCCGTTTTTGACATTTTGGTCCAACAACCGAAATTCTTCAAAATTAATCACTTCTACTGATTGTTCTTATCATTAACAACATTTGGAACTCATTAGAACTCATTATAAACCATTAGAGTCAAGTTAATCACATAAACTCATGATTTAGGGTTCTTGAGCAAATTCTCAAATCTTCATTAATAGCAACATACTTTGGTTTTAAATGGTTGTTCTTAACATATAACATGTTTGAGCTTAGAATTCATCTAAAACTCTTGGATTATAACTGAAATTTCAGTCATCTAATTTTCTCATAAAGAACACACACAAACACTTAGGTTAGAAACTTCTTACTAACCTTTTAGCTTGGAAATCACCACCTTCCAACAATTGTTCCAAGTTCTTGCTTCAATTTCATGAATTCTGCAGAAATCGCATCATCAAAATCCTTCCCGTAGCTTCTCAACTGATCAGCCACAAATGGAGAGTCAACTCTCCTATTTATACTTCCAAACATTCAATCCAAAGCCAAAAATCGAATTACAAGCTTCAAACCTTCAAGAAATCTCCAAGACTTGCAACAATCGCTCAAGAACTCTCTCCCGTAGCTTCTAAACTCTTCTGCACATGTGGAAGAGTGTTCTAACTATATATTTCCAGAAATTGCATTTTAGTCCTTGGAATTCTATTTCTTGAACTTTTGCCACAATAATCAAGTTTTAATGACAAAAACCTGTTTTAATAACATTTTAAGTCCAAAACTCAAAATATTATTACAAATCAAATCCTTTTCTGTCCAAAAGACCAAATTACCCTTCTTAGGTAAAATGACCAATTTACCCTTTTTTCTAGTATTAACTTTCTAATACTTAGAACACCATGTTAAATCATAAATACACTATGATTAACATATTAATACTTAGCAAAAGTATCGCATATTCCCTTTTATCAATTGAAGTGTTTGGATACTAGGCTCTGATGACAAGCCTTTGAGCTTCGTACACCACTTCAACTTTACCATTTAAGATAGATTACTTGAAATGTTCATATTCTTTACAAAGTACTCAACTATGTTTTAGGAGCTCCTTGTATTGTTATTTAAAACAGATGAATACGCCTTTGAGTGCTGATTTATCTTTCTTTTGCACTCCTTGTTTATCTTTTTTCTTGCTTGTTGTCTTTGAATCTTTTGACAATTTGTTTTCTATTTATCTGTTTGAGTTTTTCTATTTTTCATTTTTATCTTTTCCTTATTGGATTTGCTTATCCGAAGAGACAAAAATTCACCATTTAGTTTCTTTCTTTGGTGCCTTTTGGTTTAGTTTTGTGCAATCCTTGAGTTTGAGAAACTTCATTTAGTTCAATTTTGAAACAATGATGTAAAGAGATTTAAATTTACTTATCAGACAATGTTGGTATTATTTTTGAAGAAAACTTCGGAGCACTTGAGTTATCCTGTGTAGTTTTGAGGCTACATGATTAGTTTGATGTTGAAGCGAGTCATGTTCAGAAGGGAGGTTAGGTATAGACATTATGGTAAGGATATTAGAACCAAACAAGGCTTCGAATTGTAAAATAGCCTTGACCTCACTTCGAAGTTTGTTTTCTTACCAATGTTTCAAGTCGATTCCCAAATACCTTTTAGTGCAATAAGGTATGATTATCAGAATCTAAAATCAAAGTTTTGTCCTTTAGTCAGGTAGTTCATGAAAGTAAGGTTAAAATTTGTCACTATGCATAAAAAAATGTGTCTTGAAACTTTAATATTTTTGCAGTGATATTTGTTTTTTATTCTTCTTTGAAACAACCCTCTATTATGAGATTATTTATCCTTGAGATACGAAGTTAAAAGATGTTTCAAAAAGATTTTGACATTTATGACATTTTATTAACTTGAATTTTCTGATCCGAGGTGCACCGAAGCGACAAAGGGATTCGGTGTACTGCGGTGCAACATTAAGTTGTTTTACTTGTTTTACTCCGATGGGCTCCGAAGCATCAAAGGTCTTCGGAGTGCTGCAGAGTGTAATGAATTTTTGTTTTTTCAATTGAAAAGGCTAAGGAAATGAGTGAGCAAATCTGAGATTTATTGTAGAGTGGATCCATCAATCATTCCAAGTCCACGAATAATTCTTGTAAATGCCTCTTCATTCAAAACCTTTGTGAAGATGTCTGCCAATTGTTCTGTTGTGTGAACAAAGTGCACTTCTATATTCCCCTCCTCAACATGACTTTTGATAAAGTGATAGCGAAGAGCTATGTGCTTTGTCTTGGAATGTTGAACAGGATTGTGGCAAATCCGAATTGCACTTTGTGAATCACAAAACAGTGGAATCTTTCTCATGTTGATGTCATAGTCCTTCAGTTGACTTTGAATCCATATAATTTGCGAGGTACAAGCAGCAACAACCACATATTCAGCTTCATCATTGGATACAGAGACACAAGTTTGTTTCTTAGATTGCCAACTGATTAGCTTTCCATCAAGGAATTGACAACCCCCCGAAGTACTCTTGCGATCAATAGAGCATCCACCAAGATCTGAGTCTGAATAAGCTTGTATGTAGAAGCCGTAGTTTGCTGGGTACCACAGGCCATAAGCAGGTTTGCCATGAAGATATCGAAAGATCGTCTTAACCGCAGCCAAATGAGGTTCTCTTGGGTCAGCCTGATATCTTGCACAATTGTAGATTGCGAACATGATATCAGGTCGACTGGCTGTGAGATAGAGCAATGATCCAATCATGCTTCGGTATTGCTGAATGTCTGTCTTCAGTTTGTCCAATGAAGGATTTAACCTTGTACCTGCAGGCAAGGGAACTTTTTCTTTGTAGCAGTTAGTCATTCCGAAGCGTTCAAGCAAACTCTTCGTGTATTTTTGTTGATTGATAAAGATCCCCTCATTTGATTGTTTTATTTGTAATCCAAGAAAGAAGTTAATTTTCCCATCATACTCATCTGAAATTTGCTTTTCATTAGTTTTTCAAAATCTTTTGATAAATTGGGGTCAGTGGATCCGAAGATTATGTCATCCATATAGATTTGTATTAACATCAAATGAGATCCAACTTTCTTTCTGAAAAGTGTTGGATCCACTGAACCTTGTTTGAAGTTTGATTCTTTTAAGAATTTAGTCAAGGTCTCATATCAAGCCCTAGGAGCTTGTTTTAAACCATATACAGCTTTGTCTAGCACATAGCAGTGGTTTGGATGTTCTTTACTTTCAAAGCCAGGTGGTTGATAAAAAAACGGTTTCCTCGAGATCACCATTCAGAAAAGCACATTTGACATCCATTTGATAGACATCAAAGTTTTTGTGTGCAGCATAAGCCAAAAATATTCAAATTGATTCGAGTCTGGCAATAGGAGCAAATGTTTCTTCATAATCAATCCCCTCCTGTTGACAATAACCCTTGACAACCAGCCTTGCTTTGTTCCGAACCACATTGCCTTCGGTGTCTAGCTTATTTCTATACACCCATTTCAGACCAACAATTGAAGCATTTGCAGGTTTCAGAATTAGCCTCCAAACTTTGTTTCTTTCAAATTCCTCTAATTCCAACTTCATTGCCTCAATCCAATCTGGATGATCAAAAGCATCTTTAACATTCTTAGGTTCGATCTTAGAGATAAAGACATTGAACATACACAACTCCGAAGTTTTGTTTAAATCAAGTTGTCTTTGGTGAAGTTGTGCACGAGTCAGCACTCTATCTTGAACGTTACCGATGACTAGTGATGGTGGATGATTTTTCGTCCATTTGTCCAAAGGAGGATAGTTTGGATCAAAATCAGGTGGTCCTTCAGAATCAAGATCCTCGATATCTGAGGGATATCCCGAAGTGGACGGAAATCACCCATTATTAAATGATTGTTTGAGTTAGTTGCATTTGTTTGTGGTGTGTGCAATTGTGAAGAAGAGTTTAGAGTATTCTCCCCCTCGATGGCAGTTGGTGTTGAGGAGGTGGTTGTTTTATCTGAAGCTACTGGTGTTGCTGAGTTAGGAGTGGAAATCTCTGGCTCCCCCTGGATTGATGGATACAGGGACATGATATGAGAGATTTCCTGTGGGGTTGAAGTTTGACTGTTCTTTGGCTCCCCCTCAACACTAGCATTCCAGTCACTTCGGTTCGAAGGCTACCCCTCAACAGATGATGGTCTTTGTACACTACTTGTAGAAGAGTCATTAGGTCCATCTGTGAGTTTGGACAATTCGGATACATGGTTGTCAGGTGCCCTGGCTTCGGAGTCCACAGCCCTCACAGGTGGATCGAACAAAAGTGCGAAGTCTTTATCAAATGTAGTGATTGGTATAGCATCCACAGCAGGTTTTGGAAAGATGGATGACATGGGGAATGGATGCAGAGACTTCTTGATGTAGTAGTCATCAAACCTCAGGTTGAAGGTTTCTTAAATTTTTCGAGTTCTCTTGTTCATGACTCTGTAAGCTTTTGAGTCTTGAGAATATCCAAGGAAAATTTCTTCTTCTGACTTCTCATTGAACTTAGTCAAATGATCTTTCAAATTCAAGATGAAACACCTACAACCGAAGATGTGAAGAAATTTGACATTTGGTTTTATTCGGTTGAGCACTTCATACGATGTAATGTGAAATCTCTTGTGAATGTAGGATCGATTTTGAGTGAAGCAGGCTGTAGAGATGGCTTCGGCCCAGAAGTACATGGGCAAATTTGCAAAATTAAGCATGGTTCTAGCTGCTTCACACAAAGAGCGATTTCTCCTTTCTACAATACCATTTTGTTGTGGAGTATATGGTGCTGAGAAGTTGTGACTAATCCCCTTTGATTTCAAGAATCCATCAAGAGTTTGATTTTTGAACTCCGAACCGTTGTCACTGTGCACAGTTCGGACTTTGTTGTTTAGCATCACTTCCATCTTCTTTATGAAATTGATGATTTCTTCAGCGGCATCTGATTTGTTTCTTAGAAACAAGACCCAAGTGAACCTTGAATAGTCATCAACTATCACAAGAATGTATTTCTTCTTTCCAATTGACTCGACTGCGGATGGACCACACAAATCCATATAGAGAAGTGAAAGGGGTTCAGTGATTTTAGGGTTGATCACAGTTGAATGCCTTTGTTTTGTTTGCTTGCCATGTTCACAAGCAGAACAAAGTGAGTCATTATCAAATTTGAGTGCAGGCATTCCACGAACCAAATCCATAGCCACTAACTTGTTTAAGTCTTTAAAGTTCAGATGAGCAAGTCTTCGGTGCCATAGCCAGCTGACATCGGAATTGGCTTTTGAGAGAAGACATAAAGATTGCCCACTAGTTACAGGCTTCAGATTCAACGGAAACATTGATCCCTTCCTTTCAGATTGTAGCAAGACTTCGTTTGTTTCTTCTTTTGTGATTACACTTCCTTGGTTGTTAAAAGTAACTGCATTTCCTGTTCCCACGACTAATTGAGAAATGCTTACAAGATTATGCTTCAAACCTTCAACAAATGCCACCTGATTGATTGTGAATTGACCATTTCTTATCTTTCCATAACCTCGGATTGGACATGTCTCATTGTTACCAAATCTAACATTTCCAGCATCATCCAACGTCCTGTAGTCCCTGAGATATTCCCTTTTCCCTGTCATGTGTCTTGAGCAGCCACTATCCATGTACCATTTAGTATCGTACTGCTCATTAGACGTTATCTGTAATTAATCAAGAAGGAGTTGGTACCCAATCAATCTTGGGTACTCAGGGTAAGCGAAGGATTCTTGAATCCATTTTTCTACGGCCTCTTCTGATATTTTATTTGCATTTAAGTTGATCAAATTCTCTGAAACCTCATGTGATGAACATGATTCCGAAGAGTTTGAGCATGATTCTGAAAGGCTTTTTGTCAAAATTGAAGAGTCTGATGTGACTGACAAAATGCAAGTCTTCGGAACCCATTTTTGTTTAGATGACTTCGAGGTTTTTGATGTTTTCGATTTACTTGAAAATTTGAATTCTTTGAAGATTTTGAAGATTTAGTTTTAGCAGTAAAATTTTCATTCAAATCATTTATTTTCCAGTTTTGTTTTGATTTTTCAATTGTTGACTTCCTTGAGATTGAACTACACAACGTAGAGGTACAAAGATGCTCTTCGTATGCCAATTTGAAGTCGTTTAGTGAAAGATTCTTATATTTAAACAGATCCAAATTTTTGTCTAGCCATTGATGAAATGTGTCTATCAAATTGTTGCCTTTTGAAAATGTTTTCTTTGTGGGTTTTTGAAATTTTAGATTAGGAAAGTTAGGTTTTGTTGGTATGAAAGTTGGTTTGACATGTTGATTTTTGACTTCTGAAACCTTTGAGTTAAATAGTTTTTTTCCAGAAGTTGAAGCAATTGCCTCAGTTGGTTTCAGACCTCCGAAGGGAGTTGTTCTTTTGACAAGATTTAGAGTTTGTTTTGATTTCGAGTTCATAGCAATAGGTTTCTGAGTTGGTTTTGTAATCACTATTGCTAGTTTTGATTTTTGGAGAATTTGAGGTCTTTTCAAAATCTGAGGCTTTTGTATCGAATCCTTGGTAATAAAAACTTTTGGTTTTGAAGCAGCATTTTCAGAGGTTTGTGACAACGGTACACATTCACATGATTCCATTAATTGAAAGACATCCATCTTCGGAGCTATGGGTTTTTCCATAACATGAAGTTGTCTGTAATTTCGATTAGAGTAAACATGATTGTTGTTTTTGACATTCAAAAGATGATTTAAATTCTTTGGAATTCTCTCTTTTTCATAACATAAACGATTGTAAATGTTGTGACCATACAAATCCTGTTTTCTTATGTTAATTTTCACTTCCATGTTTTCATTTACTTGATTTTCAAACATTTTAGACGAAGAGAAGAATCCTTCCTCAGTCACTGTGGAGTTATCCTCATCAACAATCTTTTTCAAATCATTATCAATCAAAAGCACACCTCCAGGTTTCACAAAGATGAAATTTTTGAAGTAAGAAACCTTAGGATAAACACAAGCAACATGGACTAGTCTTTTTGAAGTGTTTTTGAGATAATCTTCATATGATTCACATTCATCAGTAATTTGAGTTATAGTTTTATCAGTTTCCAAGTTTTTAGAATTTTCACAATCAACTTTAGCTTTGCCTTTATCCACCAAAGACAATTGTGAGATGTCTTCGGAGGGTAATGCGGATGTGGAGGATGATTTTTGCAAGGACAAGGTTGAACAATCAATATCCTCCATATCCGAGTCGCATTTAGAATCAGTTTCAAACACAGTTTCCACAACAACATTAGATTCGTTTTCAATTTGAGGTACATCCTTTTTCAAAAGTGGAATTTCTTGTGGCAATAGTTTCAACAAGTTTTCAGCAGTTAAGTGTTTTTCCACCGAAATTAAACCATGTTTATACGAAGGATTGGTCACTTCGGACCCTGAGACTATGGATTCACATTCATATGTAATGCTATCAACATCCTTAAGCTTGAATTCAATAAAGGGCAATAGTTTCCTATGTTGCACATTACACACATCCGCAGAATGATAAATACGAGTTATATGAGCATACAACCGTCTAGCAGTTTCACAAAATATATTCTGTTGTCTCAAAAGTACATTATTATCATTCAAAAGTTTTTCTCTAGTTTCCTCTAGCAGTGTGATTCTTAAATTGGTCTTCTCTAAGGCTAGCTTTGAACTCTCTAATATCCCCCTCAAGTTGAGAATCTCCTGCTCATTGATTTTCCCCCTATTTTTAGCATCAACAAGCGGTTTATGCAGTACAGAACAGTCACGAGTTCTTTCATTTATCATAGAGGCAAATTTAGATTCAGGAATTTTAAAAGACAAGAGAAGTTTTGATACCTTCTCTGGGATAGTGAGACGAGTGTCCTGCGCCATAAGACAAAATTCCTCTTCATCATCCGAAGAGTCATCATAGACAACCTTCGGAGCATCAGCTTCAAGCGCCTTCTTCATTCCAGAATCTCCATTACCAAAATCACCAAAACCTTCGTAACCAAGTCCCTCATAAACCACATCTTCACCCAAGTCTTTTTCACTAACAACTTTCTCAGAAGCGTTACCTAGAAGGCTCTTATCAACATCATAGGATAGGAAAGCACTATGAGATGGCTTTCTCACTTCTTCATCATCAAAGTCCGAAGACCAAACTTGATAAGTTCCCAAATACATGTCACAGGCCATCAAGGCTAAGTCCTTGGTCTTCGCTCTTACTTCGTCCATCTTCCTGGCATAATATGCTTCATCCTTCACCTGAGTTTGTTTCTCATTTTTCATTCACAGCATGCAATCTTTTGCAAAGTGATTCTTCCCATGACAGTAGTTACAATCGAAACTAGAATCACCTGCAATCTTCTTCCCTTCTGATCTGTCTTTAGAAGACTCCGAAGTCTTGGATTCGACTGGCTTCGGAGTGAATGATTTAGTTGCATCTTCCTTCGGAGTAAAAATCTCAGGTTTAGGCTTCGGTGTGTAAGAAAAGTTTTTATACGTTTTTGTTGGATTGGGCTTGTTGACAAAGGGTTTCTTAAATCTACGATTGTTTGCAGCATACAAGGCAATCGTTTCACTATTTTCACCTTCCATGTAGCCATCAGGTGCATCATTATCATCTTCTTCGTCAGTTTTTTACACAAGGGCCAGTGAACTAGAACCCATAGCTTTCTCACTTCGTCTTCCACAGATATCAGACTCATGAGCTGAAACGACCAAAAATTTATAATAAATATGTAAAAATAAGATGTGTGTAATTTAAAGTTTATATGTAATATTATGAGAAATTATGGTTATAAAGGGTAATTTGGTCATTTGACCAATTGTAGAAATTATTATAAAAATTTATTTATAATTTAGGACTAAAAATGTAAGAACTATAGTTTCATGTGGCCAAAATTAGTGTTAGTGTCAAAAGTCCAAGGAATGCAAGTCTAGGGACTAAAAATGTAAATATTTTATAAAAAAAATAAACATAAAAGAGAGAATTATCATTCTCTTTTCCAGAAAATCTATAGAGGATTCGAGAGAGAGCAAGAAGGCACGGGAAGAAGAAGGAATTTAGGAAGTTTTACAAGAAATTGAAGAAGGAATTGAAGATTCCTAAGTAAACAAGGTAAGAACTCCTACTATTCATCATCTTCTTCGTGTGGAATCTGGAAAATTCGAGTTATGAAGTTCATGGAATGTTTCCAGAAGTTTATCTCCATCAAGTTATACTAAAACATCAAGTAGATACACTTAAATTGTAAAGAGTTATTGAAATTGTGGTTAAATCCATGGAAATGGGTTTTGAGCTCAAGAACCCTAGATATTGGGTTTATGAGTTTGAAACTGGTTTCAATCGATTTAGTAAGTTCAAAGAGTCATAAAGAGTGTAAGAAATCAGTTTTATACTTAAAAATTCATCAAAATGATTTTTGGTGTCAAAATGGGTATTACGGGAATGTTTTAAGCAAAGGAATGGAATTGATGATTCCATGGTTTAAAACTAAAAGTAAGCTGTTATTTAAGGCCTAAAAATGACCTTAAAATGATTAAGTTACGTATTAAGGACGTAACCCTCGGACTAAAGGACCTGCAGCACAAAAATCAGCAAAGGAATAAAGTCCCAGGTGGAGCACTAGTCGTGCTCCCCATGGAACAAAAAAGGCACGAGTCGTGCCAACCTTCTGTAAGGTTTCTGTCCATTTTTGAGTTTGGAACTTGATGCTAGACCTGTCCGATTGGTCTATAATTCATACCATAGGCTTAAAATGGTGTGAAAACACATGGAAAATTGTTAAACTGAGAATACGACC
This sequence comes from Cichorium intybus, assembly GCA_023525715.1. Taxonomy (NCBI): domain Eukaryota; kingdom Viridiplantae; phylum Streptophyta; class Magnoliopsida; order Asterales; family Asteraceae; genus Cichorium; species Cichorium intybus. Next base: position 16,646,779 of record CM042010.1, read on the forward strand.
TCCCGAGGGCACTGTAGTAAAATACGTATCATATACGAGTTAATTAAAATTGAGTATTTAAAAGTTATACACTTGTCTTGACCATTAATGATAAAACAAGGACTCTAACATGTTATAGAGTCAATTAGAATGTAAATTAATGTATCGAATACTATATATAGGTGCAAGTCAAGTAATCGGACACCGAAAGGGTAAAGAACCGAGGGACGTCTAAACAACTTTACAAGAGTTATAAGGTGAGTACATGTAGCATTTTTACCCATTTTGGGATACATGGCAAGTAAGTAAGTACTTTTCAGATTCATATAATATTTCTATGTGTGAAATTATTTGCAAGAATGGTATTTTCTTAGCTATATGGGAAGTGAATTGCTATATTTGAAAGTATGAGTTTGGCAATAGCCTAGTTTATGGTAAAAGCTTGTTAAAGTCAAAAGTTTGGCAATTAGCCATTTTGTGTACAAATATTGTTTCAGTTTTCAGAAAGTATTTTTATATTTGACTGGTATTGTAGCTAGCAAGTGTTAGTAAGGGAACTATGTTCCAACCTACCCGGGTTAGGTAAGGAGTCTACTCGGGAAAACCCCTTCGCGAAGTAGGCTGCCTCAGCACTTCTACGGTGAGGATTGATCCGTTCTTTCTAGCTGTAGAGACTTGGGGTATCACACATAGTGATTAAAGCCCTAAGTATAAAAATCCAGCAAGTTTATAAAACCAGTCAAAGAAAGTATGAAATAAGTTAGTTTTGAAAGATATAAAATGATTTTGAAAGATAAAAAGTTATAGCATATTAATACTATAAAATTTCAGCGAATGTTTACTTTATAAAGTTTTTTTTTATAAAAGGAGATTAAATGTTTGAGTCTAAAACTCATGTAACTCACGAGACAATTTGTCTTACGTATTTTATTTGTATGCCATGTATTCCAGGTTCAGGTACAAAGTTGTAAGATAGTTTGGAGTTGCGAAATAAGCACTAGGGTGCAAAGGAGTGGAGCTGGATACAGCTTCCATGTAATGGTATTTGATTGAATCCATTTCCCTTGAACTTATGGTTGTTTGATATGTAATTGTAACACCCCTTTTGTTGTATTTAAACAAGCAAAAAAAAAATTTTGAACCATATTTTGTAAAATATGCTTTTATGTAATATAAATGGTTTGAAAAAGTTGGGGCGTTACAAGTTGGTATCAGAGCCATAGTTTAAGCGAATTAGGATTGGATCAATCCACTCCTAGGCTTAGACTATAAAAATAGTCAGTTAGAGTGAGTTACCCAAATTGTTATGTCTTAAGGAATTAAGACATTATTTGTTAATGGAATTATATGAGTATATTTATGAATTAAAAGCAGCTAATTGATACTAGTGAACAGTGGAACCGAGCGGAAACATTGGGAACAACATGTGTAGGTGATTATGGTAATATGGGCCCGTATTATCATAATCACAGGACGCGTATTATGACTAGTGTAACCGCGAGGGAATACTGGGAAACTAGTGGAAAAGTAGTAAACTAATATTATGATATATTATGAAAGACTAAAGTATTTGAAATTTTATAGCAAAATGCGAACTAGAAGTGGTCAAGGATCGTACGCAGAAAATCCGGATCCTAATGCAAGGCCTCCTATTCCTCCTCGACCGCCCCAAGTCGTTGATGATGGCAATTCTAGGGGTGAGGCTAATCCACCTCCATTGACCTTGGAGGCAATTCAGAAGTTATTACACGACTCTCAATTACAAACCAGACAAGAAATGACTCGCCTACTAGATGAACGATTAGGCGAAATGTCCAAATCACAAAATGAAGATAGTGAGAAAAGTGTGGCTCCTGAGGGTACTAATCCAGCTCAGAATTCTTCTCAAGGAGATTCTTCTTCTAAATCGTAGCCACAGTTCAAGACTAAAGGGGCGTGTACTTTTAAGGACTTTATCTCCTGTCGGCCCAAGGAGTTCAACGGGGAGATGGACCCGCGAATAACTATTCGGTGGTGACTGAAATGGAACAAGTTCTTCGCATTTGTCGTTGCAAAGAGGATATGAAGGTAGGGTTTGCTTCTTAGATGCTAAAGGCGGAAGCTCTTAATTGGTGGAATACTCTCCGCCGAACCAAAGGAAGTGAGTTTGTTGATGTGTTGTCCTGGGAGGAGTTTGTTCAGCGGTTGAAAAGCAAGTTCTGTTCAGCGAGGCACCGGGAGAACTTGGTCAATGAATTCTTTGCACTTGCAAAGGAAAAACAGACAGTTGACGAGTATACTAAGAAATTTTGTGAAATGTTGCCGTTTCTGGAAGATACACTACCGACTGAGGCTGGAAAGATAAACCGGTATGTCAATGGGTTACCGGGGGATTACTGTCACACCCTCAAACCACGTGGCGGAATCGTCTGAGGGTGGATGACTTTATGAACAGTATCATAACAACGTATGTACAATAGTGATCAAAGCAAACACATCCATCATATACATAATTGTAAATGTTACAAGATTCAAAATACAATACGTTCCAAATACAATTACAATATGATATCAAATACATAGTATGATGCCATAATGAACCATCGTCAAAAACTTGTAGTTACCTGATTCATCAATTTCCTGAGAATACAAGTAGTTTGAAAAAGTGTCAACATTACGTTGGTGAGTTCATAAGATTTTTGTATGAGAAAATCCATAGTCCTTTTTCCTTATGAAGAGATCGTGTTTGAAACCAGAAAATCCAATATTTTCTTATAAATAAGTAGTAGTCTTAAAAACGTAAAGACCGAAAATGTATAAGTATTCTATACTTGAAAATAGTATTCTTTTGTATGAAACCATGTGAATACATGTTTATTCGTAGATTAATTGTAGATCTAATTCCGTAAAACCTTTACGTAGGTAAAATCGTATTTTTATTTGTATCTTGTAGTTTTAATTTCCATAAAACTCGTATGTATAAGTAAAATTTACTTATATTTGTAACTTATTTGAATGTAGTTTTAATTCCATAAAACTTGTATGAAAAATCTATTTCCTTGTAAAATGTAGTATCGTAACCCAGAAAATCCTATATTTTCTTATAAATGTGTTGTAGTCTTAAAATGTCCAAAGACTAAAAATGTATACCGTAAGTTGTATTATAGTATAAAACTATTTGAAGTGTATATTTATCCACGTAAACAATTTAATAAGTTGATTGTTTTCCCATGTGAGACGTCCTATAACCATACTGTGACCTTGTAGGCCTGCTGCGACGTTCTTCAGGCGTCGGAATGTTATGACATTTGTCACCCCAGACCCGTCGGTCTAGCTGTAGCTAACAGCTCAGGTGCGGGATTGTCAATCCCGTATAGATCTATACACAATTATCACGTTCTCTTACCGAGACTCTGGTTATAAATGCAGGACTTATGTATCATGCTTAAATAAGCACTTGTGAAGACCCGTCTCACAAAAATGTATGTATATCAACTTGTTTACGTAATAGTTGTATATGAAAAACCCTTGTATTTGCACAATATAGTAATGTATAATAATTATATATTTTATATAATTATTTGCTTGTTTAAAACGTCTTAGTAACCTTTGTATCCACAAACTATTCCTATAATAGTTTATTTTTAGTATTCTGTCATAAAAAGCATATATTTATGAATATGTGTGAAATAACTTATTTAGATGATTATACTATTTATTAATTTCAATAATATCTCATGACTATCAAATAAAGAACGACCAGGTAGAAGATCGGATGGGGAGGCAGGACCCTTTCAGCGTATAAGCCTTTCGGAAATCCAACAACCTAACCCAAAATGATCGGCCTAGACACCGTCCTCGTAAGTAGATCATTCCATATTATTTTTGGAATTATAATTGAATTATTGTAATAATGGTGTTTACAAAATTTGTATTTTGTTTACTACTATTACAGATGAGTATAAATAATTATTTCAATATTATGACTTGTATTCTCCCCCTTAAAAACTTGAATAAATATAAAAAGAAGGGGTATGAACTCACCTCAATGTCGACTAGCATCTTGTTGCCGATTGTTGTTAGATCGCCCGACTCTTTAACTCGAACTCACTATATTTATAAATGAAATATCTATTTCTACCGCTCATTCTTCGTATATCTCTATATATATCGAAGAATATTCTAACAATATTATCTAGTGATATAGAGAGAAAAATATAAGGTGTGAAGAAATGATAGAAATGAAGCTTATATTTATAGTAGATTTATTTTCGTATAGTGGCCCTCAAGATACATAAATTTGATAATTATAGCTTTTATAATTTGTTTATGACAAAAACATACCCTTAAAATACTCTTTAAATAGATTTGATAGTTTTTGTGTAAGATAAATAATTTTTGTTTATAAAAATGTAATCTACAAAAATCGTAGTTTAATAATATCAACTTTTTAACTAAAAATCTCTAACGAATTACCGAAAGGGTATTCGTTGTAGTTTTAATAAGAGTATAAGGT
>CM042010.1:17294902-17346692 GCA_023525715.1 Cichorium intybus
TATATTTCGGTTAATCGGTTTGGTTTATTGGATTTGGTTAATCAGACTGGGGGAGCAATTCGCTAACCCCCCTCACCAACGGATCCCTAACAACTCGCCAACTGCACCCGCCATCTCGCCTTCGCCAACTCGCCAAATCACTCGCTTAATTCCTGGCGAGCTCGCTTTCGTCGTCTAGCAACGGTTATGTGACCGTAGAACCGTCACTAAATTAAAAAAAAACCTTTTTTTAATTAAAAAAATCCAATTAATTTCCTATATAAACCCAACTCTCGATTCATTTTTACCACACAACTTCAATATCAAACATCTTCTACATTTTATATCCCCTTTCACACGATTTTAATTTCAAAAATTATGTCATCCGAGTCGTCAATTTCAATTTCAATATCATCGTCGTCATCTGTATGAATTGGAAGAACAAATAGGAGAGTCAATAGAGCGTATTACGACTCATTTACAATAAGAATTACAAAATCCATCGCCAAGCCGCGGGCCTCGTCTACACAGAAGATATATTGATCGGGGAAGAGCGGAAGCTGAACAACGTCTCTTTAGGGATTATTTTGCTGAAAATCCAACATATCCAGAGTATAAATTCCGGCGTCGGTTTCGCATGCGCAAATCGTTGTTTTTGAAGATTGTTAGCGACATGGAGGCAGTGCATGATTACTTTAAGCAACGACGGAACGCGACAGGTACGTTAGAATTCCACCCTATTCAAAGATGTACTGCTGTACTTCGCATGTTAGCATATGGCACACACCCTGATGCACTAGACAAGACAACGAGGATGTCCGCACGTGTCGCACGAGACTCTCTAGACCTATTTTATGACATTGCCCTAATTATGTACAAGCCACGATATGGGCGTGAACCTACTCCCAATGACATCCGAAAATTGTATGCCCATCATGCACAAGTGCATGGCTTCCCTGGTATGTTAGGAAGTTTAGACTGTATGCATTGGAGGTGGAATGGTTGTCCTTCTGCTTGGCATGACCAATACACGAAGGGTCAGTACGGATACCCGACGGTCGTGCTTCAGGCTGCAGCCTCACAAGATATGTGGATTTGGCATTCATATTTTGGTGCTCCCGGGTCGCATAATGACATCAACATACTCAATAGTTCGGATTTTTACACAAAGTTACATAACGGCATTGCTCTGAACTCTTCGTTTACACTCCGAGGAACGCAATATTGATTTGGGTATTATCTTGTGAATGGAAACTATCCAGAGCGTTCTATTTTCGTCAAGACTTTGGCTTACCCAGATGACCCACAAAGGCGAAAGTTTAAAAGAGCTCAAGAAAGAGCTCGAAAGGACATCGAGAGAGCATTTGGTGTATTGAAGAAACGTTTTGCCATACTAGCTAAACCTTCACTGTTTACAAAAAAATCTACTATGATGAAGGTCATGTTTACATGTATTATTTTACATAACATGATTCTAGAAGACGAAGGACATGCTATATGTCAATACGACGAAAATGAAGTCATTCCCAATCCACAACCAATTCCAGTTGCGAGTCCAGAATACCTTCAGCGAGTGCAGATAGTGCGCAGTCGACAAATTCATGGCGATCTTCGTCGTCATCTTATCGATCATCTTTGGACAGTGGACCATATTGATCTAAATATGGATCCGTTGAACGACTACGACGGTGAATATTCAGATAAAGACAATATATGAGGTCGTGTTTAGTTGGTTTTTAAGTGTAATTTAGTTTGTTTTAAGTTTTTTTTTATGTTTTTAATTTTAATGTAATGCATTTTAAGTTTAATGAAATGGTAGTTTTAAATTTTATATTTGTTTTTAATAATATCAATAATTTAAAAAATAGATTTAAAATAAAATAGTTTAGCATGCTCAGCGCGCTGACTGCTCCCACCAAATTTGGTCAGCATGTGCTAACATGCTGAATGCTGACGTGGCATAGTTTAGCATGTTCAGCATGTGCTGACTGCTCCCTCCAGCCTCAGTTTCGATTTAATTTAACCAAACCAAATAATGTTCGTTTAAATCAATCTCTGTATAATTGGTTTCAGTAGGATTTTACGTGCAATTTGCTTTTACAAAGATTCTTCCTTTAATGTTGCCCGACAATAGTTTATACGTGTGAATTCATATAAAACATCAAAAATTAGAAAATTAGTACTTCAAAAATTATAAAAATACTAAATTACAACGTTAAATAATACAAAAGAACAAAAATAAAAAAAATACATTAGAAATGTATTCGAATTAAATGTCAAAAAGTTAGAAAAAACACTACAAGAAAAACCTTTCTTAGTGACCAAGTTTTTAGTGACGACCTGAATTTTAGTCATTAAAAGCATCATTTAGTCACCACATATTAAGTCGTCACTGAATTTTGGTAATGTTATAAATTTAGTCACCAATATTATGATGGTCGTCACTCACCGGTCACTAAACCCTAAAATAAAATAATTTTTTTTTTCAAATGTTATTAGTGACTTAAAATAATGGTCACTACATTAAAAAGTTAATGACAAAAGGTGGTCACTATGTTGACAAATTAGAGACCAAAAATAATGGTCACTACGTATATTTTTTGTTCTTAGACTTTTCTAAAAATTACGTAAAACGTAGTGACGATAACCAACGGTGACTGAATTTGTATGAAAAGATTTTAATGACCAAAAAATAATAGTCACTAGTTAATAATTACTTTTTTATAAATTATTTTTTAGATCTATACTGTATTATTATATATATTGTAATTTAAAAGTATCAGTAAAATTTTTAATCTATACATACTAATAAAAGAGGCATGTTAATGTCACTTGGCGTTTTCTTAATAGGTCCGTGCCACTTGGCGTTTTCTTAATAAGTCTATGTTTAATATACCATTAAACACCATTCGTTCAATTTATCTCATCCAGTGATTTCTGTTGTAGTTATCTCCCAGATTTTCGCTTCAACTCCCCAATTTTCTCCTTAAGTGATATTGATTCAAATTTTAAAATCCCTAAATCTCCTCCAAGTTTAATCCTTTTAAAAAACGATTGAACCCTAAATCTAAAACACATCCTCTTTAACGATGTACCATTACCTAAGATATCAACGCCAAGAACCGTCATTCTTCTTATATATATGACTTTTGTATTGTGGAAATAACAATGTTGATCAGAATCGATTGTGTAAGAACCCGTAGAAAAATTGTAAAAAGGGTAAAATGGTCTTTTGTCATATGATAAGACCATTATGTAAAATAATATGTGGTTTGTGAAATAAGAATATAAGAAATAAAAGTTTATGTAAAATCGGAATATTTCCGCGTGAATAGTGAAACTTGACCAAAAAGGGTAAAATGGTCATTTAACATAAAAATGACCAAAATGTCAAGGAAATGTTAAGTTGTTAGTTAATGGAACTTGGTTTGCAAAGATATGAGTTTTGGGACTAGTTTTGAACAAAAGGAAGAAATCTAGGGACTAAAATGTAACTATTTTATATAAATTAATTATATATATGAGAGTTATCCAACTCTCATCTCCAGAAGTCAGTAGAAGAAACTAGAGAGAGCGAGAGAGCACAGGAAGAACAAAGAGTTTGGAACATCCTGAAAGAATCAAAGGAAAACACTTGGAATTGGTGATTCCAAGCTCCAAGAGGTAAGATCTCCAAGTTCTAAACTCAAAATCTTGAACGGGAGTTGAGTCTTGACTTCTGATTTTCCAGAAATTATGGTTCTAATGAAATCATCTTGTTTAAAAACATCAAGTGAGCATGTTCCAACCATTGAACATGTTGAAAGTCAAGAAAATAATGATTTGGGTTCAAGAACCCTAATTCACGGGTTTGTAAGATCAATACTGATTTTGATGCTTTTGTTTAGTCCAAAGGATCACTTAGGATGTATTAAGACATTCCTAAGTGGTTAATTTCAGAAATTTGGATTTTTGGTGAAAATATCAAAAAACGGGTTTTTGTGAAATTGGAATGGGAATCGGTGATTCCATAGGTTAAAACCTGATGTAAATTGAAGGTTTTAGTCATGGAATGGTATTATAAAGATTAAGTTAAGTATTAAGTGCTTAATAGGTGAAAATAGAGGTCTGTAGCTCAAAAATCGGACTGAAAATCACACCTGCAGACAAGGCACGAGTCGTGCCTTTTTATACTAGCAAAAGCACGAGTCGTGCTTCCCTGAAATGGCCTTATACTTCATGCACGAGTCGTGCAACCTCAAGCACAAAAAGAGCACGAGTCGTGCTCCAAAGCAGAGAGCATTCTGTCCAATTTTGAGACTTGAACTTGTTGCTAGACATGTCCATTTGGTCTATAATTCATACCATAAGCTTAAAATGGTATGAAACCACATGGAAAATTATTAAATTTGGAATACGACCCCTCGAGGGTACTGTAGTAGAATACATGTATGTTGAGGAGTATATAACTCATGAAAAGATGATTACTAATGGTCATATACTTGTTATGACTTAAAGATGTATCAAATGAGATCATAGAACTGTAGACTCAGTTGTATTATGTATTTATTAAATATGTATACATGATACTTGTGTAGGAGGTGCTTCAAATACAGTTGAGCCCGGAAAAGGAAAAGGCGTACGAGAAGCTTAGTGAGCCATAGCAGAACCGAGGTGAGTTTTATGAGGATTTTCCTAGTACATAGCAAAATGATATTTTCAGAAAATGAGATTTCCAAATGCTTTTAAATGTTAAAGTTTGGAAACAGTTTTAAAAAGTAGCTCTACACAAGAGCTAAGTGTTTTTAAGCAGATTTTAAAGCAGTGTAGTTTGTAAAGTTTTTGAAAGAAACTCCATATGAGAGCTAAAGATATTGAAGTTAGGTTCAAAGTGATTTTCGAGAGTATGAGTCAAAGAGTTAAAGTTTGAGCTTGTTTTGAAATTGTGTCCGTATTTGACCAATTTGAGATGAAATGAAGAAAGTAAAAAGATAAGAATCAGAGCAAAGAAAGTAGTAAGAGTTAGTTGTCTGGACTAGGATCACCCACATAATCGGGAGATCTGAAGACACTACTGGGGTGGTACCTCCCGTCGCGAAGTAGTTGTCTAGCTTAACATAACCTTATGGTTGGATCCGTTCCAAGCCATGAAGGGGAGACAGCATAACCTTGCGTTTGGATCTGTTCCAAGTCACGAAGGGGAGACAGAGATAGCATAACCTTGCGGGTGGATCTGTTCTGTTCCGCGAAGGGGAGTTAGAAGAATGAATTAAATTAAACTAATTCATGAGTTTCGGTTGGTCACAAGAAAATGATAAAGAAAGCAGTTTTGAGAAAGACAATAGTTTTTGAGAAAGAAAACAGTTTTTGAGAAAGAAAGCAGTTTTTGAGAAAGAAAGCATTTTTGAGATTTGAAAATAGAGAAGAAAAGAAATGTTGAGATTTGTTATAAAAATAAGTTTTAAGTAGTTTACTTGTTAATATTTCAAGTTTTGAGCAGAAAAGTTTTGGGTCTAAAACCCATATTACTCACGAGGCTTTATGTCTCACGTATATTTTTTAAATGCTATGTACTTAGGTGAGAGGAGCAAGAGCTGGAGTTAGGACCAATGTATAATACAGATAAGGTTAAATTATGGTTTCTGTATGCTTTTTGTAATTACCCCTTGAGATAAGTTTGTAAAAAAAAAATTAAGTGACTATTTGATAGTCACGCGTTGTAAAATATTTTGTATTATATACTGTATTAAATTACGGTTTGAGAAAGGTGTTACATATTGTCATCGTACTCAGGTTTTTTTTTCTCGGTCCTCGATAATTGTTTTAGTTGTTGCTTCTTAACGTTTTTTTTTCTTTAGGATTTAGGGTTTATGGAATTAGGGGCATTCTGTGGTCAGTGAAGTTAATAGGAAGAAGATGACTACACCGACGTTCAAGGCAATGGTAGCAGTTTAAGTCAATTGCAAGCCAGATGTTTTTGATGTGGTTCTACGATTTTTGAAAATCCATTTATTGGTTCAGTGATTTCCGCTGCAAGTCGAGTACGTTTCTGATATATGTTTGATCTTCAATTGTTTGTGTGCTTATTTTGATTCATATTTTTTGCATCTCTATCAATTACCCATCTTCACCATCGTCCCATCATCGGTGAAGATCAAGATGTTCTTTATTTCATTGTATTTGATTGCAAAATCATGCATCTTTCTTGTGGCTTCAATGCAAACACAAAAATAAGGGTTATAAGAAATCTTCGAATTCATCTCATATGGAATTCCGAATTTCTTCGAATTTTTTTCGGGTTTTGTACCCCCAACCAGTCGATCTCTTTTGTCTGTCCATTTAGTAATCCCTGTTTCTTTAAGAACTACATCCGGTAATGACTTCTGTTTATTCTTCATTATTGTTGCAAGTTCTTGGTAAACGGTATTTTGGTGCCCTAATGGATTCCGACTGTTCAATTTATTCCATATGTGGTTTCTAATTGTTGTTAAGTAAGATTACATTTTCTTCTCAACTTTAGAAAAGCCAAAATGTTTTTGTTCTCGTGCCCTGAGAAATTGCTGCTCACGAAGTGGAAGAATTTGGTAAATTTAAGTATAATTTTTACATATAATGTTGGAATTTTTTTGTAGGATTACACTTTATTACATAATGTTTTAAGCTTTGTAGTTCAGAATTCCCCTTTGATGGACCCTTAGTAGCTTCATTTTAATTATTGATCGAAGTTATTTAATATAATTATCAGTCGTTGAATCTTGATAAAACCACAAAAAATTTCAATATGGGCACATATAATGTTGTTGCTCCTTCCAAAATTTCATTTCTTAACTCTACTCGTAAGTGTATATTAATACTGATACACCAACCTCTAATGTTTTCTGTGAGTTTTAGCTTCAAAAGGATGTTGTTTTTTCACTTAAATCATTAATAAATGCAACTAATGAGGGTTTGTTAAGCTATTTATGATCAATATTGATTTTGCTGCTAATTTTGACTATTTCATAGGGTAATTCAACAATACCCTTTTCTATATTGTTTCTAATATTTTTGAATTCCTGGTTGTTTTTAATGTATGTTCTTTTTAGATTGAGCTAAAAAGGGAAGGTCGAAGTCTGTACACAAGGGTTCTGTTTGGCTTATGCATGTTCTTTTTATATTGTTTCTAATACTTTTGACTAAGTGTTAACGGACTATTAATTTTGACATTATGAGTTTTGGGAAATATATATATTGATGTCATTACATAGGAAAGTATGATTCATGACTTGCTTTTCCTGTTTGTATCTTATGTGAACCCATTTACTTTGCATATTTTATTTTTGTTGAACTTGATAGTACATTGCTATTTCCTGCAATTTCTGGTTTAAGTGATTCGTGATTTTTGAAGCAGGGCCTATACAGAGTGCATAACTATCTTAAGGAAAGGCTATTCTTTGTCTGTACCTTTGAATAATCGGTTTAGCACTTTAGTGTGTATGATAATCTATTTTTATGTAAATTTCCTTTGAATTTAATAATTGCTAAAAATAATAAAATAGTATATCACAACTAAAGTTATCATTGGTCAAACTGTAAAATAATTTTTTGAGAAAAAATATAACTGGTGTTCCTAATTAGTTGGTGTTCATATTTGTTTCTTTGGCTATGATAAATGAACCACCTGATTTTAAGTTTCTTTTTTGTAGTGTTGTGTTTTGTTTAGAACTTATTGTGAAAATGTGTTCCAACTTTTAGCATATGCTTTCTAAAATATTTTATAACGGTTGAATTTAATTGTAAAAAGTGTATAGTCGTTGATGCAAAATGTACATGTTTACCTATTTTTAATTGCCCTTTCACCCAACTCAAACATTCTTCTTAACCTGATGGTGATGGCAAATTGAAATTCGCAAACCCAGGGCAGTAGATGTCGAACACATATCCCAAGTTGTGTCATATATGGATTTAAATGTTGGTACTCAATAAATAATTGACTAATAAAGCATAAAGTTTTTGAAATGTCATCTTTTTAAACTTTGTTTTGTTAGTCACACGTGGTAGTTCCGATGTCACCGTAAAGAAGTTATTCGGGTCATTAATGGTGAAGGAGTATATCCGTTTGAATCTATAAGTCAACCAAAATCTAAAATCAAGGAAAATAGGAAACAAAGTATTAATGCAATCGATAGCAACATTCTCTTATTGAGTTGTTTATGATAGCATTTTACTTTCAAGGTAACCATTTTGACCACTTAAGTTACTTAATATCAGGTTAGTATAGTTAATTTGGTAAATGTTTGAAACATATATGGTTTCTTCAAAAAATAGAAGTATCAATGGTCAAAAGAGCAAATAATAACGTTTGAAACATATATGTTTTATGAATTTGCAATCTATATCATGTATTTGTGTTTTGTTTTTTATCATTATTTTTATTTCCAAACCCGTGTAGTACACGGGTTAATAAACTAGTTCATAAATATAAGAAGGGATGTAAAAAACATGGAAAAAAATCTATTACGAATTCATCACGTCAAAATTAAAAAGAACATATGACGTAAACACTATACGAGGCACAAAACAGATCATCGCCATCGCATTCTCTCAAACCCTACATCCATTGCCATCATTGTTCTCTCCACAATCCGTTTCTGAATCAACAATGGCTTCTTCTTATTCTTTCTCGGTGTTTTCCTCTTCATCTGTTAACACCGAACCATCTGTTGTTGGACTCTCAAGTCGACAAAATCTAGTACCTCTAAACCCTAGACGAAAAGGCTTTGGAAATTTTAAAATTCGAGGTCGCAATACCAGTCTCATCAGTGCTTCGGTGTCATTTCCGGCGCAAGAGATATCAACGTCACCATCGCAGCGCCGGCCTGATGAACTTGCAGCCTATGTCGCACGTGGCCACCACCGCGTCCACCACGTCAGCAGGAAAGACGCGGCAAACACCGCCCCCCCCCCCCCCCCGGTCCTCGACCGGTTGCGTCCCAAGGTAGTCTTCCGGTGAACGTTTGAAGACGGGACGAATTCAAAAATGTAGCCGTTTGGAGCCGTTGAAACAATAAAATAAAAATAATTAATTTTTTTTACATACTATAAATATATACCACACACATCTCATATTTTTACACACATACAAACACACATATTTCTCTCAAATTTAAAAACATTTCATCTTTACAAAAATATGGAGAACGATCCGAACACCCCCCCCCCCCGGTCAAATCGGAACACGCCCCGCGGCGAATACAACTACAACTACAACTTTGCCACGAATTGCACATTTACGAGAATGCTTACGGGTTTGTCGCAACAACCGCAATACCCGTTTCCATATCCACCACCGAACCAATATCAATACCCGCCACAACCTTACCTGTACGCACCCTTCCAACAACCGTTTCTATCACAATCGCCACCGCTTCCATCACCACCGCCACAAGCATCACCCGAAGAAGTCGTGATGGAAACACAAGCCCCTGCGTCTTCCTCCAAAAAGAAAAAGAAAAATAATAGACAAAAGAACAAAACGCGAAACGCGCAAGAGGCGAAGGTTCCGTGGACGACCGACGAAGAGGTTCAAGTGGTTAGATCGTGGCTCGCTATTTCCATGGATACACAAAAAGGAAATAGCCAAACTTCCACATTGTTGTGGGAACGCATTTTAGACCACTACCACGAGGCAATGGGTCGTGGGGTGTACCGAAACAACGACGGTATTAACGGGAAGTGGCGGAAACTTCGTATCGAGTGCACCAAGTTCAAAGGCATTTACAATAATTTGGTCAACATGTGACGAAGTGGCGAAAACGAATTCGGGATTTTCACAACGGCTATGGAACAATATGCCCGAGTTCAAGGGAAACCGTTTAAGCATATGCGAAGTTGGGAGTTGATGCGTACCGGTCCTAAATGGCTACTAACTCCCGATTCGCCTCACTCAAGCACGGGTTCCAAACGTGGGAGGACCCCGGATGATGATTTTTCGGATGCTCGAGACCCGATCGACCTCGATGACGACACCGAACCACAACCCGAGATGCCTCCGCCTCGACGCCCCATCGGCCGCGACCGAGCGAAAAGAGCAAACCGAGATGCGTCTGGTTCGTCTTCAAAAGACGATGTCGAGGAAAAGGTCGACCGGCTCGTTGAACAATTCAACCGCCACAACGAAATTGCGGAATCGCGGTTGGATTATGTTTTGTTTAGCCGCTCCGGGACCGAAGAGGACCTCGAGGCGATCCGATTGATGACGGAACAACGACGGAAGAAATATTGTAATAAGTAGTTTTTTTTTAAATTTAGGAATTGTCGTTTTTATGTTTTTTTTATTTCGTGCAATGTCGTTTTTATTTTTATTGTTATGTAATGTCTTTTATTTAATTTTAAATGTTTGGTTTTAATTAATTTTTAATGTTTGGTTTTAATTAAAAAAACGTAAAATATAAATGTGACGTGGAAATTAAAATGGTAGTCATGGGAGTCTTGCACACCCCTAGTGGAAGTCTTGGAAGTCTTGGTGACGTGGCGATGACGTGGCGGTAATCTTGGCTTGTCATGGGTGTCTTGCACACCCTTCAGCCTAAGGTTTTACTTCATTCTCCCCTACATTCAATTGTATTTAGGTTTTCTTCGTTAACATGTTATTCAGCTTATCGTCAAAACACCATTATTTCAAACGCAGCTTTAGGTTATGATGCTTGATCTTCTACTTATTCCTCTCTTAATAATGATGGATTGATAATGATTTCTAGTGCTCTGTTCTGTAATGGAACTTAGCCCTATCATAATCTAATCAGAAATTAGTGTCTCAAGCATTAAAAATGGCTTCCCTAAAATGATAACAAACAAAGTTTTCAAATATCAAAGATTCAAACAGATAAAATACATATATAGCTTTGTATATCTCAAACTTAGTAAACTTAGTTCCATGTATATATCTAAATTAGCTTATGCAAACAGATCGAGGAGTTACATTAACAAGGGAACAACACCTGCAAGTAGCAGAATTAGCCAGCGAATTAAACAAATACTGTGTCGATTCACCTGTCAAATCCCCCCCGATTTTTTGAGGTACATACATTATCATCCTGGTATTTGTTTTCCAGTCTCCATTTCTTACCTTACTTTTCAATTCTTCCAAAATCTTAACGGATTCATAAACTTTAACACAGATTGGGACATGGTGTAGAATACTAGGTTGCATACAAGGTTAGACATTAAAAACCATTCCACTTGATAATGCAAGTACGTTGCTATTTCTTACACATGGGCCCAAAAAGTATTCTAGTATAGAGCAAAAACCACATCTGTTAAGTTTTGTTATCTAATATTGAACATGAATTTATTTTTTGCAGCTGGGAAGTACTTAATGGAAGTTGACCGTGTACTTAGGCCTGGTGGATTTTGGATTTTGTCTGGTCCTCCAATAGTCCAATTAAGTATCAGACATGGAAACGGTCAAAGGAGGATCTCATGGCAGAACAAAGAAAGATTTATAATCATTAATGATTATAAATCGGAACTTATAAAATGTGTTACATGTAACAGACAATAAAAACAAATGTGATTGGCACGCTAAATATGCTCGGTCTTGCAAAGCGAGTCGGAGCAAGGTTTGAATTTTTTCTTTTATTTTTTTAAAGAGTTTTCTAGTAACTTTATATATTAACTAATTTTATGAAATTTATTTTTACTTTCAGAATTTTGCTTACATCTACTTCAGAGGTA
The DNA here is from genome assembly GCA_023525715.1 of Cichorium intybus. Taxonomy (NCBI): domain Eukaryota; kingdom Viridiplantae; phylum Streptophyta; class Magnoliopsida; order Asterales; family Asteraceae; genus Cichorium; species Cichorium intybus. Next base: position 17,306,576 of record CM042010.1, read on the forward strand.
TGGTGATCCTGGGGTAATGTCAACCCAATTGGTAAGCTCGAAGCGTTATAGCAACGTACTTTGTCTTTTTTACCGATACGAGTAGTATACTTTATTTTTTTACCATAATAGCAACATACTTTCATTACCAATTTTGATTTATTTTCAGGAGTTCGGAGTTGCTATGATGAACGAAAACGTGTGGCAGAGACTTTAATGTTTGATTATCACAGGCAACATGGGATTGGTAAAGTGTGAATATATTAATGGTTGACCAAGTCAACGTACAATAATGACCATCTCTTTAAATATCTGATGTATTATTATTATTATTATTATTATAGAAATAAGAATCGCTCTGATTTTTAACACGTATGGACCCCGGATGAATGTTGATGATGGGCGTGTTGTGAGTACTTTTATTGCTCAAGCACTTTGGTAAGTCTTTAAATTTATATTTAAATTTTCAATTACTTAACATGTGAATGGACTAATCTTAATATATTAGCATGTGTTATAAATTTTTGCAGTGATGAACCTTTGACTGTTCAAGCACCTGGAACGCAGACTCGAAGTTTCTACTATGTTTCTGATATGGTAATTAGAAAAGTAAATTTGATTATTTTTTTTGGTTGCTGGTGGTCAAACGTTGACTTTTTTTTGTAGGTTGATGGTCTTATTAGGTTGATGGAAGGGGAGAACACTGGACGATTAATATTGTTTGTTATGTACATTGAGAAATTTAAATTGATAAATAAAGAAAAAAATGCTATTTAATGATAATAAACTTTAATCAATTCAAGATGTAGCAAAATTTTGCACTCAAACAAATTTATGTCATTTAAAGTACATATTATATGTATTTCATTTAGCAAAACAAAAGTGTATTAATCACTTTGAAAAGGTTGTTTACAAAAATAAAAGATAAATTAAATTAAATACCATTAATTTTTAAAATATTTTATCATCATCAAAAAATATTTTTAGTTATTTTGGAAATGCGCTTTAAACATTGAAGATTCCTAATCATAGCATTGTACTTTCAATTCTTATTAAGGAAATGTGCTTTAAAGATTCCTAATCATAGCATTGTACTTTCAATTCTTTTCTTACTAGGACATTAAACTTTGAAATTTTACATAATCGTATCATTTTAAATTGTTTTGTATTTGTTCAAAGTACAATGCTATAACAAACATATCAACCAAAGTATGTTGCTATTCCTTGCATTTAACTCGATAACAAAAAACATGAAACAGAAAATTAGTTAGCAATTGCAATTTAATCTCCTTAATAAGACAACGTTTTGGAAAAAATTCATTATTTGCATCGAATTCTTATTTTACAACATTTCTATATTTAATTAATTGAATTTTCATTTTGCAGTGATATTCATCTTGGGGAATATGGTTGGAGATACATGGACATTTTCATTTATTTTGGTTCTTATTACATACATTATTACATATAGAATGCTATGAGTAGAAATATAGAATGCTATGTTATCATTGGTGTTATGGTTGAGTGATCTTACCGATATAAAGTTGACATTATATGTTTCATTTTAGAAATTGCAATGTTGAATGCTATATGAGTAGAAATATAGAATGATATGTTATCAATGGTTTTATGGTTAAGCTATACTTATAAATTGTTAATATAGTTAAGTTGGGTTTTTATGTATTGTTTCCCGATTCACATCTTGTGTTTGGAAAAGAATCAGAATCGGCATTGGAATCAGAATCGCAATCGCAATCGGGATCGAAAGAGGCAACCCAAATGTCTTTTTTTTTTTCATAATTAGTGACTACTTTTTCCGGTCACTAACAATAATATGATTAGTGACCCCTTTTCTTGGTCTCTAACAATTAATAATTAATGACCACATAGTTGGTCACTAAATGTAGATTAGTGATGATTTCTAATTATTAGTGACTAATTTTAGTGACAAAATAAGTCGTCACAGGTATAGTGACTACTATATTTTGGTCATTATCTAGTGACCACTTATGCATTTTGGTCACTATTTTGATTAGTGACGGACCTATAGTGACGAACAATGACCACCAATATTTTGGTCACTAAATCATTTAGTGACTACTCTTTCTACTAATAGTAACCACTTCCTTTTCGTCACTAATCAAGACTTTTCTTTTGTAGTGAAATTTAAATTATAAATATAAAAATAGGTAAATAAAAATAATTAATAATAGTTATAAAATTAATAACGAAGAGTTTTTTTTAAGATTTATGAGGTTTTTTTACGAGGATCCTAAAATTATCAATAAAGCATCATTAATTTTGGCAAACTTTCCAAAACAGTAGTTTACAGATTGACTCTAGGTTTCAATGCCGACAGGGACATGCATCCTGATGTGGCATAGTCACTTATTGTTGACATGGGGGTTGCGAGAACAAATTTAAAAATAATGAAAAAGATGAAGTTGCCTTTTGAGGAGCCCACATATAGAAAATTAAATTATCTCAATCTTTCTATATGATTTCACCCATATGAAAAGACTAATAAAACATTTTATAGTAGACACGTAAAGAAAAAAAACACAATATATATAGACATGTGAATGAATCAAATTATTTAAATAATGAAATCAAAGAACTCAAATCATAAATTGGTTTCTATAAAACCATTTAGAATCGGCTTTAAAAATAGATAAACCGTAAAGAAAATCATATTCAATTTAAGAATAAATCAAACAATTCTATTTAATATTGTCGAAAACACGTTATAGTTAGTATTGTATTAACATTTGTATAAATAGATACATATAATTACATAAAGGACCCTACACTATATAGAATAAACAAAAGATGCTCAAACAATCCCAAAAGTCTAGAAAAGTTATGTAGGAAGTCCTTTTGTGTTGATTCGAAGATTTTATGTTGTGTCAAAGACCAAAGAATTTAGGATGCATGTCGAGTTATTTTGACTGAATTATTTTTGACACATTCGAAGTCGAAGCATTTCGACTCTGCTCCTTCGAATGTCCACGTGGTCCAGTAGAGTTGTTGTATCATGGTGTAAGCACGATTATTGATTCTCTACTCTGAATTATATGACTCCTGCAAAAGTCTACCAAATCGTTATGTGTGCCTCTCTAGCCATGCAACACGTGGAATAACCTCATTGATCCTCTGATCCACTATCCCGATCCTTACTGTAGTATAAATAAATAGTGTCGACCATGTTTGTAAATATGTGATGAAACGCTTTTGATAATGATGCTAGAAGTTAAGGTTTTAACATTGTTCGTATTATTCTCTGTAGTACTTGAGTTGTAACCCTTCTTCATCACTAAAACATTGAAAATTTATTAATCCTCTTATTGATATTTTATTTTGCATTTGTTAGATCTATCGTTTGGGATTTGATTTGAATGACTCTTTGATTAGCCCTTTGGATACGGGTTTGTTCATATCATTAACCCTTTATTTGGTATCAGAGCTTGTCTTATTCCTGCTACAGAAAATCTCAGTCTCATTGTGTTTCCAAATTTTCTTCATTTCATAAATATGTTCTTTGCGTGAGCTGTCCCATTGTTTTTGTGCCTGCCATACAAGAACATTTGTTTTCTCGATATGTCTAATCCTAAACAGAGTGCTTATAGCATAGCCAATAATGTTAGGGGCAAGCAATCAAGATCCTATAATTGATAATGAAACGCTTTTGATAATGATGTTAGAAGTTAAGGTTTTAACATTGTTCGTATTATTCTCTGTAGTACTTGAGTTGTAACCCTTCTTCATCACTAAAACATTGAAAATTTATTAATCCTCTTATTGATATTTTATTCTGCATTTGTTAGATTTATCGTTTGGGATTTGATTTGAATGACTCTTTGATTAGCCCTTTGGATACGGGTTTGTTCATATCATTAACCCTTTATTTGGTATCAGAGCTTGTCTTGTTCCTGCTGCAGAAAATCTCAGTCTCATTGTGTTTCCAAATTTTCTTCATTTCATAAATATGTTCTTTGCGTGAGCTGTCCCATTGTTTTGTGCCTGCCATACAAGAACATTTGTTTTCTCGATATGTCTAATCCTAAACAGAGTGCTTATAGCATAGCCAATAGTGTTAGGGGCAAGCAATCAAGATCCTATACTTGATCCTGAAGAATATGGTAATTGGAAACTCAGGATGGAGCATTACTTGATTGGACTGGACCCAGATTTATGGAGGTCAGTCACTCACGACCCTTATTATTCGACATCTGCTGAGAATGTGTCTACGATGGCTTCGATAATCAACATTGATGATGAAGATTGTGTTTTTCGATCCATAAAACATGATAATATGAAAAATCATGCAAAATCCAAACGTGAAGTGAGAGACCCGACATCACATTTGTCGTCAACAAAGTTTGCCAATTCATGCATTCTCTGACTGAAAATCACTCGGCAGCCGTCAAACGTATTTTGCGCTATCTACAAGGGACTGCCTCTTATGGGTTACGTATACAACAGAACTCGAATGTCTATATTCATACCTTCACGGATAGTTCAGTTCCATCTATCACTTCCTACTCCGATGCAGACAGGGCTGGCTGTCCAGATGGCCGTCGATCCACTAGGGGATTCGCCATCTACCTTGGCACCAATATTGAGTCATGGTCTACTCGAAAACAACGAGCTGTATCTCGGTCACCAACAGAGTCAGAATACAAAGCCCTAACAGATACCATTGTTGAGCTCACTTGGCTATAGTCCTTACTGCGCGAACTTCAAGTTCCTATGAAAACTGTTCTGACATTAAGGTGAGACAATCTAGGAGATACATACCTTTCAGCTAATTCTGTTTTCCATGCTCGTACCAAACATGTCGAAGTTGATTTTCACTTTGTGCGTGAAAAGGTTGCCCCAAGGAAAAAACTGGCAGTTCAGTTTATCTCTACAAATGATCAGATTGCAGATGTCTTCACAAAGTCGTTACCGTCTCAATGCTTTCTCTTCTTAGGGTCCAAGCGCTCCTCGGCCTTAGCTTGTAGGGGAATATTACATAATAATTTATAATAATCATTAGTCTGGTGATTAGAGTGTAATTGTCTCTAGTATATATAGACATCTCTTGTAATCATAATTTACACAATAATACAATACCGATTACCAAGTTTATTTATATTCGTCATCTACCTTGGTACCAATCTTGTGTCCTGGTCTGCTCGAAAACAACAAACTGTATCTCAGTCATCGACAAAGTAGAATACAAAGCCCTAGCGAATACCGTTGCTGAGCTCACTTGGTTATAGTCCCTACTGCGAGAACTTCAAGTTCATATGAAAATCAACTTTGACATGTTTGGTACGAGCATGGAAGATATGATTAGCACTATACTGGTTGAATGTTATATCTACTTTATTGTAGCTTGTGTGTGCTTATAGGATGTGTATGGGTAGTACCAGGCCATTTGAACGTCTAATGTGTGTTGCTGAGTTAGTGTGTAGTTAGTACCAGAAGTGAAATATGCACTCGTTGTATCAGAAGAGTACATGTGGATTTTCCCAAATGGAGTACATGAAAAATAAATATTTTGAATCAAAGAACTCTTTTGAAGAGTATGCTAGTTCTTTTAAAATAGTTTATGAAAGATAGAAGCATGTTGTAATCCTTTGTTACTTAAATGCCTTTAAAGTTATTATAGGTTTACAATTGTGATTATGAATATTTGTACTGTGCAAAGTTAGTATTTCATGCATGACATGTCATATGTGTGTGATTGAGTCATAGAAAGAAAAGTGGTGATCATGCATACATTGAGTGTGAATTTCATAGCTATTAAGAGAATATTTGGCTAGCCTAAGATGTCCCGAAAGGGATAAGCAAGACTCTACCAAGGTGGTACCACCCATTCCGAAGTAGACGTGTAAGACCCTAATCCCGAAATGCCAAGTTTTGAGTTAAAAGAAATCAAATTTTTGGGAGAAAAGAATTTAGCGTCGCTAAGGTGCTTTAGCGTTGCTAATGTGCTTCATAACGTTGCTAAGGTGCTTTAGCGTCGGTAATGTGCTTTAGTGTCGCTAATGTGCTTCTGCTGGTTAGTGGGTTTGCACGTTGCTCAGTTAGCAACGCTAACTACTGATTTTGGGCCAAAAACCTAGATTTTAAAGTTTGGGTTATATATAAGGGTAGGGAACCCTAGGGCAGCCGCCATTTGACACATTTCAGCCCCTAAGGTCGTCATTTTCCCTCTCTAGCTCATGTGGAGTGACTTTTGGTGTTTTGGCCATTTTAAAAGGATTTTTAGAGTAGAAGAAGAGGTGAGGTGGGGCATGTAGTGTTAGAAGCTATCCTTCAAGGTGGAATCAACAAGATCTTCATCTCTCCTGGACCATTATGAGTAAAGCTTCCATCTTTTAGTGTTTTTAAGATTTTGCTAGTGTTTACGAGGACTTTAGGTTGGGTTTTGGTCCTCTTGTTGTTTGATCTTTGGGTGGGATGATAATGGTTGGAACTTTATGTCCCTTAAGCCTTCCTTGGAGAGTTTTGAACTAAATTAGGGTGTAAGCCAAGCTCCCTTGAGTGTTAAAGTTGGCTTTACTCATTTTGGACTTAGATCTTGACCCTTTTTCATATATGGTTATGTTTGGATGGTAAAGTTAAAATTTTTATGGACCTAAGGACTGTTTGGAAGGTTCCTGGAAGGATTAAGACTCTGGTTGAATGGATTAAGAGCTTAATGGATTTTTGAGACTGTTCATAGTTAATGATGCTATCTAGGGAAGATAGCGGCGCTAACTGGCTGTTGACCGTTGACTTTGACTTTGACCATTGACTTTTTGACCAATTTGACTTTTTGTCAAACTTAAGGGTTCATGGTATCGGTCTTTGAGGTTTATCCTGTTTTGGGTTTAGAAAATTCTAAGTAGAGTTTATCCTTGTTAGGAAGTTCATATTGTCGGGATCTGAGGGCACTCGTGTAGAGTGTTGTATAGCTTAAGGTCGCGGATCAGGTGAGTCTTCTCAGTATACTATGGGTGAAGTTACATGCGTAGGTAGCTCAATTATTGTGTGTAGTAATGTGTTGTATGTGCCTTACATGATTGTCGACAGATAGAGGCAAGCCCGAGAGTCAAAGGATGAGTTGATAATCAGACAGATCGGGGCACGCTCGTGAGTTCCTAGCCGAGGCGGCTCGAGGCAAGCCCGAGAGCTAGGCTGTTTGGGGCAAGCTCGGAGACCTTTTGTGATTATGTGTTATGTGATAAATTGTGTGGTATTGGGGAAACTCACTAAGCTTTGTGCTTACTCTTTCACCCTAACTGTTTTTCAGGTATTTGCTGGCTTGAGCTTGGAGCACGGCGTGACTGTACCGCATCTGTGGTTTTTGATAATCAAGTCTTCCGCTGGATAATGTTTGCAAATATTTTTGTTAAATACGATTTATATGTTTTTAATATTAAGTTTTAATTTGGATGGTTTTATTTGACAACCCGATTTATGTATTTGAACCGTTTAAAAACGAAATTTTTTACTCTGGATTTTGGGGCGTTACAAGACGTCTATAAAAAAGGCCACGATGGGATGATTTGTTCACCTATCGTGATAAGTTGAAAAGTGTCACACCCTTATGACACGGTCCTATAAGGGCCTAGAGGCGGTACATAACTGTAAGTTTAAAAGAATATGATAAAAAGAGGCGGAATGGTCCCCTAAGTTTGCATTGAGTGTGATCATGCATTTGCATAGTTTGCTTCTTGCGTGAATTATGATTTTAATAAAATATGTTTCTCAAATGTGTTAAATTATATATTGTGTCTAAACCCATGTAGCTCACGAGACAATTTTTGTCTTCCGTAAGTTTGCATTGAGTGTGATCATGCATTTGCATAGTTTGCTTCTTGCGTGAATTATGGTTTTAATAAAAGATGTTTATCAAGTGTGTTTAATTATATATATTGTGTCTAAACTCATGTAGCTTACTAGACAATTTTTGTCTTACGTATTCGTTTAATTCCATGTATCTCAGTATCTGCTATGAAAGGTTAGAAGATAACATAAAATAAAAGTAAACTTTTTGGTTCCTTTTTGTAAGTCTACTGCTTTATTATGGTTTTATTTTGATAGTAAATTGTAACACCCAGTGTTGGATTCTATTTTGAAATAAATACGATTTTGATGGTTTTATGCGACCGTATTTTGCTACATTATGACTTCAAGTCATTAATCTTTTGAAAACCATAGTATTTTAAACGTCTCAAAAAGTGGGGTGTTACATTTATAACCTGGAAGAAGAACACAAAAAGAAAATCAACTTTGGCAGAGAACTCGTTAAGTCCTCTACCAAAGTAATTGACGCTAGAGTTAAAGCGCCTGTTGAAAGGGTAGACGAGCGTCTCTGGCTACTTCTTCCACTCTTCCAGAATGTTAATCGTTATCTTCTGTCATTATCAAGGGATGTTAGGCTCGTGATGCTTCGAGCTCACCAAAGGGGAGGATGGATGGGAAGAGAAATTAGGTATGTCCCAACGACTAGTTGGAGGCCCAAGCCAAGGGCTACTGATAAGGCCAAGGCCACTAACGATGGTGCTGGCACCTAGAAGCCTTCCTCAGCTGGAGGAAGTTCTAAGGGAAAGGAGAAAGTGTTTGAAGAGAACCAACTCCCGAAGAACTATAACAAAGAAAACTCGAAGTCGAAGCAACTCTTTTTAAGCTCGAAAAGGAGGAGGCAGAGAAGGAAGCCAATGCCAAGGCACACGCCGATTGGATTTTTGGGTTCGATGATCTTCAATGCCACATCGAATCCGACCCAGAACTCAAAGCCAAGTTTGACCAGCTCAAGGCTTTCATATGGGGAACCGGAGAATCGTTCCCTCTTTCTCTGAAGGAAAGCGATTCGATTGAGAACACCTCGATTTCTCAGCTTGATATGCCCATCTCATCCAAGGGTTTCAGTTATTTGAGTTATTCAACATATTGAAGACTGACATGGATACTAAGTCGAAGGGTTATCAAGACCGACATATATGTTATTATTTCAAGATGGGTCAAGTGAAAGATGCAGTTTGGAGCTTACTGATGATCCAAACGCTGGATTCCTTCTTAAAGAACATCGCTTTCGAAAATTTCTTTTACTAGATTAAGTTCACAGTTGTTCGAGACTTGACCAATCAAATGACATTCACAGCTGTTGTTAAGGGTTTCAATCCCTAACAAATGTGATCGGAAATGAATCCGACCAATCACTGCTATTCTGCACTGGATTAGAGTATAGGGCAAGCAGGGTCGAACCACAAGGACACGGGATATAAAATTTATGCCTACTTAGTATAAAATACTAAGTATGTTGTAATGTGGGGGTTTTTGTTGTGAAAATAATAATAAAGAAAGAAAGCATACAAATAATTAAGAGAAAAACAATAATTAAAGGCCTAGTCCCGAGTCTTCGATGTTCATTGTAATAGAATGAATCCGACTGATGTGCTTAAGAATACAATTCCAAGTTGGCTTTTGAAAATCATAAAATGTAATCTTTATGAAAATAACTTGCTAAAATAATTAGATAAAGGTCCGCTTATTATCTAATCCTAGTTCCATTTTACCCGACCTAAGGTCCGCTTATAGGCCGAATGCAGAAACCGCATAAGGTGTGCAAGTACCAATCAATGTCCAATTCTTCGTGTCCGCTGGGAAGTGTGTGAACATATAACCAAATTCTAAACAAGGAATTGGGCGCTTGTTTTTGTTACCAAACACCAACTGTGCAAAGCGATTAGGTGCCTCACACAATCGATTAACAGTGCATGAAAAAGATCTATTTAGGGTGATCAATCATAAACAAATCAAATTCAAGACTAAAATTGAAACAAGAAATTGATCATTAGAATTATTCAAAAGCAATCATCGAGCTGAATGTTTCATACTACCAAATGAACATGTCCGAACTCGGAACTAGAGTACGGGTTCTAGCCAGACATGGCTAGAACGAAATCAAAATACAGAAATGTAATTAAATACGGCTTACAAATGATAAAATACGTAACCGAATCTCGATAGTCGTGATTCAGCTTTCAAAAACCTTCTAAAAACTGCTTGGAAATGGCTCGGGGTCGTGGCTAAAACGCAGGGACAGAACTCTCTTTCTGGCAGGAATAAACTACTATTTATAGCCTCCATGAGACATTAGCGTCACTAATATATATATATATATTAGCGTCGCTAATATTCAAAATTCCATTAAACTAGGTTCTGGTCAAACGCAAATCTCGCCAGCTGATTTTTCTCAACCACCAGGATTAGCGTCGCTAATGGAACGGTTAGCGGCGCTAATCTTCAATTTTCACCATTTTGACATTTTTGGCCCCTATTTCCCATTCTTCGCGATTTCAGCAGTTAGCGTCGCTAATGTGAGAATTAGCGTCGCTAATATGTTAGAGTCGCTAACTTTAAAAGTTAGAGTCGCTAATCTTTAAATTCCAAAATTTTCATTTTTAGTCCCTGCTTGTTCCGACTTTGGTCCTTTTTCACCCATTTTGCTCCTTTTTGCTTAAAAACCTGCATAATTGATATTTTCCAAGTAAAGTGAGTATTTTAGCCCTTTTTGGCTTAATTTATCTATAAAAATACCCTGATATCGTATAAAATATGTACGAAATATGCATAATATCAGCTGATCCACTTATGAATCTGCATGACCTGGTGGTCCTCTTGATGATGCTCAAGCCCCATAATGACAATAGTTATTATCCCGATTAAAATGTTGTCAATGTGTTTCTTCTGTGCTACTACCAGGATATGGCTTGAAGTCGTCTTGAAGAAACCCGAAGCCTCAGTTACATAGATCTTCCACCAACTTTCAAAATTTTGTTGATGGAGAAATATTCAAACATCCCGTCTTAGGAATCTTATTTATATACATACGTCATGGAGAAGACGTTGTTCGCTGTGTGTTTCGGCTCCATGAGAGGCATCTTCATAGCACACCCATTCTTCAACTTGTCGCTCGTGTTTTAAATATGTCTGAAGAACACCGACGAAGCTTTGAAGAAGAACTTCCTTGATGAAATCAACTGTCGGCTGGCTGTGAGGCAGACTGTGTTGGAACTTTTTCCAGACTTGTTCCCTGAGTTAGTTCCAAGGGCTTGAAGCACTTTGAAGAATCGAAGCGGGTTTCGACTCAAAGGGGGAGATTGTTGAGTTGAAGACTTTATGTTGTGTCGGAGACCAAGGCATCTAGGATGTACGTCAAGTTATTTTGATTGAATTATTTTTGCCACATTCGAAGTCGAAGCATTTTGACTCTACTCCTTTTAATGTCCACGTGGTCCAGTAGAGTTATTGCATCGTCGTGTAAGCACAATTGCTTATTCTCTACACTAAATTGTACGACTCCTGCAACAGTTTTCTAGACAGTTATGCACGTCTCTCAAGCCATGCAACACATGGAATAACCTTATTGATCCTCTAATCCACTACCCAAATCCTTAGTATAGTATAAATAGACAATGTCGATCATGTTTTTAAATATGTGATGAAATGTTTTTGATAACGAGATTAGAAGTTAGGGTTCTAACATTGGTCGTATTATTCTCTGTAATACTTGAGTTGTAACCCTTTTCATCAATGAAACATTGGACATTTAGTAATCCTCTGATTGATATTTTATTCAGCATTTGTTAGATATGTCGTTTGGGACTTGATTCGAAGGACTATTTGATTAGTCCTTTAGATCTTAGTTTGTTCGTATCATCAACCCTTCATTTTGTAAAAATATTTGCAAAGTAATGAGCTAATGACACGTGCAACACATGAACCTTTCTAAAAGAAACACGTTCCCTATCCAAATGTAGATTAATTTCATTTGTTGGGTTCTTTGGTGCTAACTAGGTTATAAACTAAGTACATGACACTTACATTGTCACAAAAACAACCATAGCATGAGAGAGGGGACAACATGTCTTTAGGTGAGATTTGTAAGCCATGCAACTTCAATAACAAAACTTGAGCACCACAAACGACACAATCATCAAGATAGCTATAGAACCTAAAGCTCAAGCGACTTGTATGAGGATAGGCAACCCATTCAGCAATAAGAAACCAAATAGTCAACATGATACAGATAAAGATCATGCATAAGAGTGCCCTGAATGTAGCATAATATACACTTGAGAACAAGAAAGTGTGGTTTATGTGGGTCATGTGCTTAGAGGAAACCGTATATGCATTATCAAGTTGGTAAAGGTGAGATATTACAATGCTCTAGCAAGACTCTTATATAAGGTTAGATTCAAGAAGTGATTGCCTTTATAAGACATTTTAGGCTTGGAGTTTGCACATGCCCATATTAGCACGAGCAAGAATCTCTCGAGCAAAGGAGGATAAGTAGTAGCAATCCATAGTTAGAAAGTGAAAGAGATTCCAAGTCAGACATGGGAAACTCATATTTCAGTTGGGAGGTGACTCATGTAAGCAAGGCGGTCCTTGGGGAAGTGGGAATAATATCATCTACGTACATAAGAAAGTAGATGATACCAATCTCGTTATGATATGTAAAGAGATACATGTTAGATCGATTGCTTTTTAAGCCAACGAAGGATATATGAACAACAAACCACTAATACTAGGAAAACGGGCCTAGTTGAGACCATATAAGATGTAACACCCCAAAATTTCAACCAAAATTTCTTTATTTTAAAATATAAACCGTAAAATGTATTTTAGAAAATATCATTAAAATCCATCAGAGTAAACATATGTCCCAAAACCATACGACAAAATCCAATAATAAAATAGTATAGCGGAAGTGTCAAAAAACATGAGATGCATTGTCGTCACGCCGGGCCCTTTCCCTTATCTACTGATGTACCTGGAAATGTTTTAAAATAAACGGGTAAGCACAAAGCTTAGTAAGTTCCCTAAATACTATACATGCAACACACATCATAACTAGTATCGGGACACGACACGATCCTACCCTTGCGAAACACGACATCATCCTACCCATAACACATACACGATCCTACCCTATCGAGACACGACACTGTCCTACCCGTAATCACAAGTAAAATTACATTTATATGAACACATCAACAACTGTAACACAACAATCAATCATACAAGTTGTCTACGCGTGCAACATCATGGAAGTTGTTACATGGAATAACATTAGTTTTTGATATAGTCGTTCTAAATATATAATATCTCGAGTTACTATTCTCGTTGAAGTTTTATATCAGAATGCTTCAGTGTTAGATCTAGTATCTTGTTTGTTAGTGTTGAGTAACTATACTGAGGATTTGCATGTTAGTTTTCTTGTTGATCAATAAGAGGTTAATAGTTTGAGTTTTTTCACACTAAGGTAAGGTCGCATTGTTAATCAATAAAAGGTGAATAGTTTGAGTTTTTCACACTTAGGTATGGTCTTACGCGAAGTCTTGGTCTTGTTCTAGCATGTAGTCTCGGTCATCAATAGAGAAGCAAAGGTTCAACTTAAGTTAAGAGCTAAGGTTGAACCTTAAACGTGAAGCGAAAAATAGGTGTCTTGCCGGCATAGCCAAGCATTGACGCGCAGGTGCAGAATAGTGAACCCTCGGTGTTCTCAAGCCTCCATTCCTGCAACAATAGAGTTGTAAAATCAACCTATAACCTTCAGTGTCCTTACCTTGTCGTGCAAGTGTGTCGTGCCTAGTCTAGAGTGGAAATTAGGTCAAAGACACTCTATAAATAGATCTTCATGTATTGGAAGAAAATAATGAGAACGACTGATTGTACAATTAGTATAACTTGTGTTGATTATCAATAAAATATCACTCTAGTTTTGCCGACGTTGCTCGATTTCTCAGATCGAGTGAACCACGTTAAATCTCTATGTTCTCATTTGGCACCTCTGGAGTCTTCAAAATAAATCACATCTTCAATCTCTGAACTAATAATAATTGATAAAAACGGTTAGAATTTTATAATTGAGATGAAAATGTATAGACAACTGTACAAAAAAAAACAAACTAATATTAAAAAAAAACTGCTAACTTAATTAGGCTAACACAATCATCTCTTAACAAAATATATGAGAAAAAGCTACTCGATTTGCATCAGTGTGTTATATAGCCCCGATGTCAAATGACATGGTCTTTCACAGAAAAAACAATGGTCTTTCGTCTAAGAAGCGTATTTTTTTCAGTATAAAGTTAACAAACATATTATATTAGGGAAAATGACTTATTAGGGTAACCAACTATTTGATTTATTCACGTTTAGTCACTTTCCTTTTTTCCGTGCTTTATTTGCCATTAAACTATTTATTTTGTTCATGATACATTCTTAAGACCTAAAATAGCAGGTTACAACTTAATTGAAATCTACGTGACTTTTAAGGGTAAGGAAAATGACTTGCAAAGTTAACCAACTATTTGCTTTGTTCACATTTGGTCAGTTTCTTTTTTATTCGTGCTTTATTTGTCATTAAACTATTTATATTGTCCAACATAAATCCTTATGACCGACAATAACAAGTAGTGTCAGTTTAACCACTCAATTTCGTAATACAAGTATTACGCGAATTTGATTACGTGTATCATTACGTGTAGCAATGTCCTCACCACTGAAATTTGTATCATACCACATTATATAGACACACTAACTAGAAAATATATAATGCCCATAATACATATTCCCATTGAAAATGGCCACTTAATCACCTTATAGCAAACTACAGAATACCGATGAATCTGTAAAATATGAATGACCAATTGATAAATCAAACGAGCCATTAAGCATGCTACACGACCGAGTCCAAAAATAAAAAATCACAAGTGTTTTTTTAAAGGGAAAATGAGTTATAAAGGTAAAGATACACGTAATCAACCCACATAATACTTGTATTACGACATTTTAAACCGACACTACTTGTTATTGTCGGTAATAATGATTTAGGTTGAACAATATAAATCGTTTAACGACAAATAAATCACAAATAAAAAAAGAAAAGTGACCAAATGTGAACAAAACAAATAGTTTGTTACCTTTATAAGTTATTTTTCATACCCTCAAAAGCCACGTAGATGTCACATATTTGCCACGTAGATGTCAATTAGGTTGTAACCTGTTATTTCAGTTCATAAGGATATATCATGAACACAATAAGTAGTTTAATGACAAATAAAGCAGGAAAAAAAAGTGACTAAACGTAAACAAATCATATAGTTGGTTACCATAGTAAGTCATTTTTCTATTATATTATATTACTAGGTTATAAGCCCGTGTTAAACACGGGTTGACAACTTAAATTTTTTTTATGTAAAATGCAAATTTATTTTTATTTTTTTGGTTTTTAATATCACATGATATGTATTTTTCATATAATATGGCAATGTCATTTGATTTACTTTGGTTAATAATAATATTTTTTGGTTTTAGATGTCAAATAGCAATGCATCTTGGTTTTGTTCACTTTGAAATAACATTGTACTTCCTGACATTTTGTTCACGTTAAAATATCATTGTACTTCATGAAGATATGCCATTGTTTTTGGGTTAAAGCCGAATTTATATGATTATTTTTTCTAAATAATATATTCCACATTGAAAAACCTATAGCAGTCCAAACAATGAAAACTGATTTGTATTTATTCAATATGCACCAATAACTATTGATTTGTATTTATTCAAAATTTAAAGTGAAGTCTTCAACAACTTCATCAAGTTGTACATCAAATGGATTATGAGTATTTTATGGTAAACCTCTGGCTTTCCAACATTTTCTAAGAGAAAGAAGAGCATGATGATTTCCACGTCAACTTAAGTGCCATCTGGTTCGGTTGGTAAAGTGCCATCATATGTTTTCTTCTTGACTTTTAGTTTTCTAGATGAAGATGTAACATCATGAAAATGCATCTCTATGTTTAGAAAATAAAAATTTTAATAAATAAGAAAGTTAGTGGACAAATATATGGTGTGAAATACGTGTTCATGCTGACAATGAGTTTCACATTTGTCTATTGGGGCTTCATTGTTTGTGGAGAGATTTGCCCTTATTTGTTTTTTCCTTAAATTTCCCTAAGAATGTAAGTCATTTTCTCAAATGTTTTTTTAAAAAACATCATATATGCAAACAAACACGTGAATTCCTTAGTTACTTTGTTCACTTGAATATGCAGACAAACTGTAACCAATCACATATACGTAATAAGTAGCCAACATTAGAAAGCCTAAATGAAAATTGCGAGCATACATTCATTATTAAATGAATCCACATTAAGTCGTTATTGCCTTTTTACCCGCAAAAAAAAAAAAAAAAAAAAAAACCTGGTTTTCCCCATTAAGTCATAACTTTTTACAAATATGCCCTCGTTTATTTCTTCCTTCCAACTCCGGAATTTTGCCTTGAATTTCTGAAATATTTTTTAAACATCACAGAAGCAGAAAAAGTCGCTTTTTATTGATATAACATGACCATTATGCCCCGTGTATGCATGTAAATAATAGCTTGATTGCAACATAAAAAAGACGTGAGTGCCTTCATCAACAAAAATAGCCCTACAAAGCATGTTTAGATGAAAAAGGAAAGAAATCTTCCAATGTTTGCATCCTTTACCCACACAAGCATATCAAAGGAAGCAGTTGCAAACTGACTTGAATTTGGTCTAAACCGGATATCTGTCATTTATCTTTCATTCAGCTGAATCTTACACAAAAGAAAAAAAATTAGCATTAAGAATGTCTAATGTCAAAATATATTGAATAGGAAAAAATTAGATAACATAGAACATCAATAATAAAACATTATCAATGTGTTGCAACTCAAATCAGTAAAAGAACTCACCTGTATGTGTTGGTGTTGATTTTGTGTCCCAATTGGATTTTATAGTGATTCGACCTACTAACCTAAAATATAAATGTTCAATGCTCCTCCCTAGCCTGAATTTCCTTAAATTCTCCCAAAATAACATTAATGCTAACAATCGGCATATCAGCCTGCAACCAACATAAAAATTGTTTAAGGTATTTCATAATTAACATTAAATGACCGCAAGAAATTTGAAACTGAACAATAAGGGAATCAATGTAAAAATTTAACCTAAATCTGAAACAATTTACCGATTAGCATAGAAGAAAATCACCTGAGTTACATACAGATTCTTCGTTCTGAGCACCGATCATCGAGAAAATTCAACTTTACATCGTTTATAAATGTATAATTAGCAATCTATTTCATCACACTCGCACAAAAGCAATAACATCAAGAATACGTTTCCTTTGTATGTGAGAAGAGCAATGGTGGGTAGCCGATGAGACCAAAAATTTCATCTTAAGACCAAAAATTTATGTGTGATCATACCACCATAAACAAAAAAAGAAATTAGAAATACTCAATTACGAAAGGGTTATAAATCTTGAACAAATAACATACCATATTAACGGAGGTGTGGTTTAGCAGTGGTAGCAGACGTGAGAGGTAGCATAGATCTAGGGTTTTAATACTTGGCGGAAGTCATATGGAGGTGGGAGGCGGTGATGAGTGACTACACACTGTGTCCTAATTGTAGAGATGGTGGTTGTTAGTGTATTGGGTTTGGGCTTGGCCCAATGTCTGTTGGAGTGTGTAATGCTTGCCTTCATTGATGTGTAATGCTTGCCTTCATTGATGTCAAGTACATATTAGTGTATTGGGTTTGGGCTTGCCCAATGTCTGTTAGGGTTAGCTGTCTTTATATTCGTATGTACTTGACATCAATGAAGGCAAGCATTACACACTCCAACATGGTATCAGAGCGGGTTTGACCACAACCTCGTGTCGCCGCCGCCACCTCCGGCGACATTCTTTTGGCGTCGGAGGTGCCTTCCTCTTGCTTCGTTCGGTTTCAATCTTCCTTTTCTACTGGTACTCTCCTCTCTCCTCGTCTCTCCCGATCTCGTGAACCCACCAGCTCCACCTTCACTCTTCTTCTCTGGCCAAGTGACTGTAACCACCGCCGGACGACATCGCTGCCATCAGCGTCCTCGAGCCGGTTCTCCACCAACTCTTCACTCTTCTTCTACACCTCTGATCTCTCTCTGTAACTTGCTCATGGCGTTTACCTCTTCAATCTTCATCCACACAGACAAACACTTTTTACTTCTTCTTCTTCTTTCTTGCATTCGCCTGTTACCTCAAAGGATCTTTTTTAAGGCATCTTCAATTCTAGCTTGAAGATGTTACAAAGGTGTAGGAGTGTTCCTGATGTGCACCTTCTTCAGTCTCAATGACCATCGGATCCTCGCCTTAATCTCCCTCTCAATCTCCTTTTCAGAACCGAGCTCATCTCCGGCCTCCTCACCGGACCTCTTCTCCAGCGTTCTTCTCCGTTTCCGCTTTTAATTCTCCAACCTTCTTCTCCGTTTGGCTTTTGCTCTTAAGATCTTTGAGTTGAGGCTTTGAACAGTTAAGTCGTTTTCCTGTTTCTACTTCTTCTTCTTCTGCCTCGCTGCTCAAATCCCTAATTTCTCGTTGTTTTATCCCAACTTTCATCAAGATCTCTCTTTCATTTGCCTTCAAAGCTTCAACCCAGGCCTAAGCTGCAGCGATTTTCTTATCAGCAAGCTCAGCAGCGCCATTTGCTTTCGCGGTTAAGTACTCGTATTCGAAATCAGTGATTGTTATTATCGAGCTGTTAATGGAGGCTGTTTCTCTAGCTTCTACTGTAGTGTTCAGATTTCTTAGATTCTCTAGGGCTTCCCCTTTCATGTTTTCGCTTTCTTCATCCACAACTTCTTTTTCTAGCTTTGATTTCTCCGTTAACATCACAAACGAGCCGCCACCTATGCAAAACTCCAATCGTACAACTTCTTTTTCTAGCTTTGATTTCTCCGTTAACATCACAAACGAGCCGCCACCTATGCAAAACTCCAATCGTATGACTGTTGTTCTTTTTCAATTAAAAAAAAAAAAGAACAGCCCCACTTCTTGATGTCCGGTTCAAACCCCCACTCTCTTTTTTCACAGATCTACAACCGGGTTAGTCCACTTGGCCAACCCAGCGATTCGACTCAGTGAGCTAGGGCCGGATTGGGCTTCGGCTCTCCTATGCAGATTTAAAAGAAACCTGCCTCTTTCTCCTGGAACATCAACTTCATTTTTAGGGTTCAAAACGAGACGCAGTCTTGAGATTGTTTCAACTATAGTCCCTGAGTTATATTTCTTTTCCAGTTGTAATGTCTTATCTTTATTTGTTCTTATTTTTGTTTTGTTTTGGTTGTTTTCAGTTTCATCGTCCCTCCCGATAAAACTGCGGGGGAATGTTAGTGTATTGGGTTTGGGCTTGGCCCAATGTCTGTTAGGGTTAGCTGTCTTTATATTCGTATGTACTTGACATCAATGAAGGCAAGCATTACACACTCCAACAGTGGTGATGTGGGGTTAAAGGAGGTGTGGAGTGGTGGTGGTGTTGGAAAAGCAAAATAATTGGCGGTCCATTGCATCGACGATGGTGGCGACATCAATTTTTTGTATAAGGTGGAGCAGGGTGGCGGTTGATGGAGATGAAGACAACGGTGGTCCGATTGTGGCGATGGTCCTCCGATTAGGGCAATGGTAGCAGGCGTAAATCGTAAATGGTGGACTCAACATCTCTTAGTAGTGGTGAATATGGTGGTGTAGCAATGACAATATAACAATAATGGTGCAGATAAATCATAACTTATTGATAGGATTATAAGGGATCTACAGTTATGGAGAACAGATTATAATCGGAATTTCTTGATAGGCGGCCAAATTGTTTAGGCGGGAACAAAATTACCAAGACGACAAGTGGCAAAGTGAAAGTCTAAAAGAGTGTCACGTGTTATCTAAGGTTTGTTTTATTATAAAACTAGGTTATTAACCCGTGTTCAACACGGGTTGGGAGATAAAGACAACAAAAATAAACAATAAAGATGTACAAATAAGATAAATTGAAAAAGTTTTAAATTTTCAAAATTACATTGGAGATGAGAGAAAGAGATTTAGGTACAAAAATATTTTTGTGACAATTTTGCCCTTGATTAGCATTAGTTCCAATCTATCATACTTGAAATGAAATCTGATGCAGTTAGCATTCCCAAAATATTTATAGAAACACAAATAATCTTAGACAGCATTGGAGATGAGAGAAGGGGATGAATTATAGTGAAAGAATCAATTGAAGATTTATTTAAAATCACTTGATGAACTGAATGTATACTATACTAAGCAGGCAATATATGCAAATAAACAGATGCACCATGCCTCTATCAAACATGAGTATGTGACATATCATGCCTGTAAGAAAAAAATAGGCAAATTACAGAATGGTCCCTATGAAATAAAAAATATTTCATAGAATTGGACCCTATGTAAGAAAATTACAGAAATGGTCCCTATGTAACAAAAAAAAATACAAACTACAGAAATGGTACATGTGTAATAAAAATACATTTTGCAAGAGTTTCACTCTTTCATACTAAACACAAAATCCATTTCTTTTAACAAAAATCGATCTATTTGCATCTACAAAATCGATCTCTTGATATTTTTTTGGTGATCTCTTTGCATATACAAACCTACAATCATAATCAATAGCAAATCCAAGGTACCAAAATTAAAGGCACACCATAATGAACATACATAGAAATCGAGAGAAAGAGACACTGAATCGATTCTGTTATTAAGAAATGGGAACCATCAACTGACACAAGTTAAAACCAGATATAAGGCTTTATTTGATAAAAAAAAAAGATTAGTGATGTGCATATTATTTGTACATCTTAAAAGCAAAAGAAAAAGAACATTGGACATTTTTTTTTATAGTCATGGCTGCAAATTCAATTCGTTAAGAAAAAATTTGTATCCATAACTAATATCCAAATCAGCCTCTTGTGTAGCTTTATTGATTCATAACCATATGATTTCAGCATTGGAGATAGAAGAGAATGCTGAAGGCAGCCACAAGCCCACAACCAAAACCCTGGATCGCCGATTGACAAAAAAATAATAAAGAGAAAATTAAGATTACATTTTCAAGTTGACAAAGGAGAGTATTGAGTAAAGTTCAGTTATCCGAATGGAAAAAATGGAAAAGTTCGGCACTGTTTAATCAACCTAACCCTTTTATCAATTATTAAATTATGTGCATTACCTGTATAAATCTAAACAAAACCATAAGTATATAAAAAGAATGAAAAATAACTTTTACGACCCCAAATGAAGGCCAAAACAAATATATTAGACAGAAAAAAGACATAGTGTCCAATGGTGCAGATATGGGTTAATGAGCAACTCTTCTTTGGTGTGCTCATCAAAGAGATCTGAAATGGCCAAGCCAATACATTCATGGCAATCCAAGTACTTTTGAAGCGACATTCAGAACTCACACTTCCCATTTTGCCCTTGAATTTTTGAACTCAATCATTGCATCACTCCGAGATGTATAAAACATTAAAACCCCCTAAATATTGTTCTCTAGTTTTCTTTCAAAGTTTTGTCAGCCAAACCGAAACCAGTAAACAATTAGTAAATTAAATAATGCACCCAACTATATTTTGCACCAATGTATGAATGATTTTAGCAAAAGTTGAATTTACATTGTTTTGTTAAATACATTAAATAAGAGATGTGGCTCTAGGCACTTAAACATTTTTATCTAACTTTGTAGATAACATCAGAATCGATTACGCAAGTTCATTAAAATTCTTGAACAAAATACATCAAGTATATGCATAACTTCAAAAAATAGCAATGTACCTTCAAGATTTTAATATTACATTATTGTACCTTTCAAGTCATTTTTAGGGAAAAAATTAACAAAACCATTATATCTTGGTCATTTCTTTAAGAAAACCACGATAAAGCCATTCTTGCTATCTTATTTTTCTAATTTTACCCATATACCTGGTTCCTTGTTGCCAATCAGTTACCTTGGTGACTTTGAGATGTTTTTCAGAAAATATTATGATATTGATTTTAGAAAACCCAGTTCTAATGTTTAAACGTAAAAAGTAAAAAATATGGGGGTCATACATAGCCTTCACTTTTGAATACCTGATAAGTTTACACAATAAGATTAAACATACCCCTGGGGTTAACTTCAAATATTGTATAATCAGAGAAATTTTTCCTAGGGTGAAAATGTGCAGATAAAAGATTGCCACTGCACAAAAAATAAACTAATTAAGAAAACATTTAGATCAATGCATCATAAGCATAAAACCTCAAAATCCTTGTCTTACTGCACACATGGCTTTTGACACTGGTCTCCATCTGCAGATGCAAAACTGAATCAACTCAAACACATCTGCAACAACATAAACGGGTTTGTGATTTAGATGCATGTTAGATGCATGTCAAGATTAACAAATCTATGACAAAAATCAGATACAATAACTTTATGCAAAATATAAAAATTAGCGAAAACCCTAACTTAAAAACCAAATACAATAATTTTATGCAAAATATAAAAATTATCCAAAACCCTAAACTTAAAAAAATCTATTACTTCCTATTCAATAGTGAAAGCAAACGAATTAATATTCTTCAATGTGGCATTTTGTCGAACATATGGAGTGCAAGAATGATCTAGTGCCCCAACCTTGCATTAGGGGTTGGAATCGGTAAGATCAGGAAAGTAAGTGGTGCTGCAACCAAAGCTTCCTTTATTTCCGTCACCATTGAAGATGACGATACTCTGCTTAGATTATGGTTCTTAATGAGAACTGAGTGGTTGTGCGACAGAGGGAAGAAACATAGGATCTTGAATAAGAAGAAAGTGGAGAACACTGATGGATGAAAAGAACGCGAGAAGATGCCAGAGGGTGGAGATTTAGAGAGAAGAGGATCGAAAAGAATATTAGGTGGCGTTTGGTTCGCAGAATGTTTTTGAAGGAATTGGAATCTGTAAAGGAATTGGAATCTGGCAGGAATTGGAATCCAATTCAATCACTTGTTTGGTTGACAGGAAATGGAATTGGATTCCAATTCCATTTTCTGTTTGGTTGGAAGGAAAAGCAAATGCATTCTGTGTAAATTGACCAATTTGCCCTTATTGCTTTTTAGCTTAATTTTACTTTGTTTGTCGATTTATATGTACAGGATTGTTATACAAAATGAAATATTTCACCTTTTGGAATAAATTTACTCTATTAAATCAATTGTATGGTAAAAATATATTACGTAAATAATACTAACAATAGATTTTCACTTTACGAACATGATGCTAATAAACATTATAGGTTATATAACTTATATTGTCATGTGTATTAGATCATTCCAATACACATTACAATAATGTTAACAAAAGTACATAACAATCTTTCGATACATCATAATCGAAGATACCAAAAACTAATAAATCCACCAAGTCAAAATCAATGAAGTTTGCCTCTGTCTACGATTGTGTGTTGTTAAACTAAGTCGAGACATTTCCCTGTTCATACAAAATCAAACCAATAATCATTTATAGCACATAAACATGAAATTCAACAGCTTTAATCCAACAAAATCAGAGGCATTAACATGATAATCGGGGAAACACAAGTCAGGAAGATAACATCAAAATAAACCACTTCTGTTAAAATCTGATTTCGTAGCTTCAAATCTGATTTCGTAGCTTCAATACACCAAATCAGGGAAGAACACTTCGTGAATCCAAATCAAAATAAACGAGAGAATCCTAATCAAGGACATTAAAATCTTATTTCGTAGCTTCAATATACCAAATCAGGGAAGAACACTTCGTGAACCTTCCGATGGATAGCGAGAAACGTAGCGAGAGAGAGAGAGAGAGAGAGAGAGTACCTCACTTCGTGAAGTCGATGGCGTCAGTTCTTCCTGTAGACGATCGCGTGAGTTATTCCGGTAGACGATGGCGTCAATTCTTGAAGTCGATTCTTCAAGTTGATAGAGACAGACGACAATGAAGACAGACGACGATGGAGCGAAGTGTTCTTGAAGTCGATTCTTGAAGTCGTATCAGTCACATGAAACCAGGAAGGAGGGAGGCGTGAATTGTTTAAGGAATGTATGAGGAGAAGATAGGGTTTAAAGGAGAAAAGGGGTAAATATGTAATTGGCCACATTCCTTGTTGAATAGCATTTAATTCCCTCGATGTTCTGGTGGAATTCTTTCCCACGCTTTTGAAGGAAAGTTTTCCCTTTCTAAGATTCCAATTCCTGACTATATATTTTACCAAACACAGCATTTCGAGGGAATTGGATTCCAATTCCCTCGAATTCCTTCGGATTCCAGCGAACCAAACGCCACCTTAGGGTTCATCAGTTATTGATTCTATGTATTTGAAGAGTGACCATGAAGCAGTGATTAGAGGCGAAATCATACCTGAATTTCCGGTATGATTGGCTTCTTCCCAAAATTGAGCCACGCAATTAAAGTAAGAGAAAATGACTAAAATAGCCTAATTCTATAAGGGTTTTCTTCAAAACAGCCAAAATTTAAGGGCATACCTCAAAATAGCCAAGGAAAACACAGTTGGCAGCCATGGGCTGCGTTTTCCTCTCTTGGGCTGCGTTTTCCTCTTAACGGGCTCACCGGGCTGCGTTTTCTTCCAGACGGGCTGCGTTTTCGTTGGCTACCGGCCCATCAGCCCAGATATATAAATCGGGGAAAAAAACGTCAAATTTTTCGATCCCGTAACACTTTCCGACATCATAAATTTTTGTTAATCATGTTAAACATGAACACATCTACTGATACACTTCACGTTAAAAAAAATTTCAACTCAATCCGATTTCGTATGAACAAATGACGAGTGTTCAAAGTTGGACAAAAATTTAAACTAAACCCATGAACCACCAAGAACCTCAAGAACACAAGGAGGAAAACGCAGCTGGGAGGGAGGAAAACACAGCTGGGATGGAGGAAAACGCAAAAACTCAAAAAATCAAGAAGGAAAACGCAGCTGGGAGGGAGGAAAACGCAGGTGGATGGAGGAAAACGCAGTTGGTGCTTGGGAGGGAAGAAAACGCAGTTGGTGAGAGGAAAACGCAACCCATGGCTGCCAACTGTGTTTTCCTTGGCTATTTTGAGGTATACCCCTAAATTTTGGCTGTTTTGAGAAAAATCTTTATGAGATTAGGCTATTTTAGTCATTTTCTCTTAAAGTAATAGCCAAAAATAGGGAAAACAATAGAAGAATCTATATCTATATCTATAACTATATTTATATTTATATTCTATTTTATATCTATATCTATATCTATATCTTTATACATACTAATAAACAATGCATTATAATGCCACATGACATCCTTTTAAGGCTTTAGTGCTATATGACATCTTTTTAAGACCTTGACACTCAAAATTACTTCAATCTAAATACAAAATATTAAAAAAATTAAATACAATCTAAATACAAAATATTAAAAAAATTAAATACCATATAATGTTTAGGAAAACATAAATGATTCGGTTATACTTTGAACTTGGGTTTCTTATCACCAATGATGATATAAAGATTATTTTTTTTAATTTCCTACGTCCAATTCTAAAGATAAGTTTGAAAGTTCCGATTCTAATATTATGTATTAATTAATTAATAAATAGGCTTATTTTCTTTTACTTTTTCATATGCTTTATCTCCAATGATGATATAAATAGTTGTCAAGCTATAATATCGAGAGATTATTTTTTTAATTTCCTACATCCAATTTTTTCATAGGCTTTATCTCCAATGATGATATAAATTTATACATATTAATAAACTAATGTGGATGAAGTGATAATTTGAAAAATTGCTATTTAATTAGGAGATTGATTGATTTAATACATATGTGTTAGCATAGGAGACTGTTAGGTATAACATTTTCCAAATATACATAAATTTTTTTTTCAATTTATATGTAGATTCTAAAAAGATTTATGTACATCACTTTTATACATAAAGAACATTAGAATAAATAAAACTTAATAAGAAAAGTTAACAAATTCATATATTGATATATACGTATTTTCAGTTTATGATATTTATACGTCTCTACATTTTACCCGCTTCTAATTCTTTTATATTTACGATTTCATAAGAACAGTTCAAAAATATTCACATATTTTTTTGTCTTCTTGATTGTGATGACGTTAAAGCATACATATTTTTGTCTGCAATCACCTATATATGTGTCTGATAAGTGGTAGATGTATGTTCACAACTCCCAATGGCCTTTGTTCAATTATTTTCTAATTACGCAAAGGATAAGGTTGTTTGTGAATGCAACATGATCTAGATTTGTGTTGGCATCACATTTGCTTTGGATTGAATCTATATTATGTAAATAACAAATTTTTTCATGAATCTTTTTTTTTCTTTTACTTTCGTTTAGGGACCAAGACTAAAAAAATAAAACGATCCATTTTTTTCAAATTTGGTCACCGACTCCAATATAGCATTGTACTTAGTCTGCTTATTTAGTAAATAACATTTTACTTATAATAATATTTTTTTTAATTTCATTTATGGACAAGAATTGCAAAAAAAAAAAAAAAAAAAAAAAAAACTATTTTTCTTTGCAATTTTCGTCCATGACTTCAAATGAACAAAGGTCTTTTCTCTATTCCTCTCTCTCTCTCTCTCTAATTAGGCCTGGCGATTCGTGTATTCGTGTCGTAAATTCGTGTCACACACGAATTTCACATAATACGAATACACAAAGAGAAATAAGCTTTATCTCCATTTTAAAAATGTATTCGTGTCGTGTATTCGTGTCGTGTCGTGTCGTGTCTCTCACAAACTCGTGTATTCGTGTCTCAAATTGCCAGGTCTATCTCTAATACATATGTGTTCCCTTCAGTAATGAAAATATATTGAGTAAGGAAACACGTGTTGTCATTTTCTTATTTCTTGCTTCTTTGCTCAATATAAAAAACACATAAATTGTCATTTTTACAGTTTATTTGAAAGTTTCCATTATGATGTCATTTTTCCCATTTTATTTACGACTGACTATGTAATCATCAAGTTTAAACAATTTATTCATAATTCCTTTTTGTTAGTTTTTTTATTATTGGTTTATCTTTGTTTTAAAGTTGGATGCAACATGGGTTAAGCTGTGCATCGTTGGTTATTTTTGTATCAGTATGTTCAAACTATTATAACATATATTCATAAGTTATTTATTTAGTTTATTATTCAACTTATTCAATATATATATATATATATATATATATATATATATATATATATATATATATATATATATATATATATATATATATATATATATATATATATATATATATATATATATATATATATATAATATATCTTTAATGGCATGTTTTGCAATCGTAACAATTAAACAATAAAACACTTTATTATACAAGTTTAATTTTTCAAATAATAAAAATGGATAGATCAATAACTTTTCTAAATAAAACTATAATTTGAATGATTACCTTATTTTTCTGGTTATTTTCGTTTTTTAAAATTATCAACCGTGTAGTACACGAGTTTTAAACTAGTTTATATCTATATTCTATTCTGTATATATATATATATATATATATATATATATATATATATATATATATATATATATATATATATATATATATATATATACTATAACAAAGAGTAGGATAAATTTGCCGTTCTAAAAAAAAATCTATCTACTATAATAAAGCAATCATTCACATGCCACGTGTCCTTTTTTTAGACCTTCTCGATCTTATTTTCCCGCCCAAAAAAATCTGACACGTGTTTTTATGTATACGTGTATATACGTTTACTAGGTTATAAACCTGTGTTAAACACGGGTTGGATACTTATAAACACGCCAACATAAAATTTACTTATATTCCATAATTTTTAATAGTTGTTAGTTATTTATATGACAAAAAAACATAGTTTTGTTAAGTTCATTAGGATATATATTGTTAAACCAATCATAAAATTTAAATATATGTATTTGTATAATACAAAAACGAAACAAAATATTGCTAAATGCTAATAATAAAACAATGATTTCATAAATTACAATGCATAGTCATGTTTCATAAATTTCCAAATATTTCTTTGCCGTTACGTGATACGCTTCGATTTGGATTGATAAATTGATTTATGATATATACGTATTTTTTTTACATATTTAGTATATACGCAGATAGGACATACACATAGATATGAGAGAACTGGACTAACTATCAAATATTTTTGGAATCTTTCTATAATTTCAATTGTCTTTTCAGTTATACGGTGATCATCCTGCAACTTTTAAACCATTTTTACAGAAAATTGTTATCGGATTTACAGCATGCAATTTTACCAAATAAACTCTTGCATATTCCCCCTAGATACATTGTCATCCACGATACTGATTGATGGTCGGCCATAAATTTAAGTCCGAATGAAGGATGCACACAAGGGTAAATTGGTCCATTAAACAAAAGGGTAAATAAGTTAATTAAGAATAATGTTAAATGGTCATTTAATTGAAAAAATAAGGGAAATTAGAGAGCTTTTTGATTAGTTTTTACGAATGGGGATGATGGGTACGCAGAAGGGCAAAATCGTCATATATCATAATTACTCTAATTCTTTCACTTTTACGCACACATAGGGACCATTTAGAGTAATTGGGGTTGTTCTAACAGACCTTTGTTACAAAATTGAAGTAAACTTGCCAATTTCACCAAAACACAAGGACTATTTATGTAACTCACTCTAAAATTTATTTCTGCTGTGTGTAAGTTAACAGCATAGCTGCCAATAATTTGAATTGACCAGTTTGCCCTTGGATCAAAATTGAAACAATTATACAACCTGAACCAACATTGTAATATTATTTTACTCTTTAATTTAGCTATTGAGTTTATCTAAAAAAGACAATATTTGAATTGTTACTTAAAGGATAAAAGGAAATCACAAATTTGGTCCCTTTTTATTCATTTTTTAAATATATTCCTGTTAAAGTCCTAATTTTACCAATACATTGTTATTTTAGGAAGTACAACCGGTAATGTAGGAAGTACATTGTTATTTTAGATCAAAGAACCAAAGTACATTGCTATTAACGTGAAAAAGATTTACGTGAAAAAAAAATCCCATTAAAGTCCTAATTTTACCAGTATAACTGATCAAGCTCAGAGGTAATTTATTAACTTTTTAAAATTATTTACGTACAAAAGTGGAAAGAGGTATTCAGGAACTACTTTAGGAAGAACAATTGGTAATGCATGAAGTACATTGTTATTTTAGATCAAAGAACCAAAGTACATTGCTATTAACGTGAAAAAGATTTACGTGAAAAAGATTTACGTGAAAAAATTCCAGTTCCTCTCCTAATTTTACCAGTATAATTGATCAAGCTCAGATGCCATCTTGTCGCGCAATACA
The DNA here is from genome assembly GCA_023525715.1 of Cichorium intybus. NCBI lineage: Eukaryota > Viridiplantae > Streptophyta > Magnoliopsida > Asterales > Asteraceae > Cichorium > Cichorium intybus. The sequence goes on from CM042010.1 coordinate 17,335,835, forward strand.
ATTATCCTCTCCTAACCAAAGTACATTGTTGAATACTAATGCTACTTATGTACTTGGAACATTATTTACTCACTATTAAGTAGATCAAGAGGTAGAATTCGGCGTGCCAAGTCCACATGGAAGTCCCATAGACACCATTCAGCCATGTCTGAATCACAAGATCACCACTGGAATCCTGAACTCTGGAATCTTCGACTGCCACCATTAGAAATGTTGCCGGAATCTTTAACTCCGGCATCACCATCACCACTGGAATCCTCAACTCTGGAATCTTCGACTCCGGCATCACCATCTTCACCAGTTATTACTTCATTCCTTGATCTTTCCTTTGTGTAAAGAGGCATGGCTTTCTGCAAGGCAAAAAAAGAAAATAATACACATCTCAAAAACACAAACAAAAATATTATGCTTTATTATAGATTATGATTTAATGGGAATACAAACCTTAAAAATAAAATTATTTATAGCAGCAAATAACGAAGCACCATTGCTGACATCAGCTTCTATAATCAAAGTAAAACCGTAAAAGAAATGTTGACGGAATCTTTAACGAAGCACCATTGTTGACATCAGCTTCTATAATCAAAGTAAAATCTGTCAAAATCCCGAAATGATTCAATAAAAGACTCTAAGTTAGATAACCAAATCAGACAATAAGAAAGTAGACCAGATTAATCGCAGTTGCGAAGTAAGAACCCAAAACCACTTAAGAGACTATTACATCTCCACAAACTGAAAGTAAAGTTTGGTTCAAAAATTAAATTTAAAAAACACAAATCTTATCCAGAAATATATGTATAAAGTAGAAATGTAAACGGTATCAAAGAACTAATTGTTATCTAGAAATATTTCGTACAATTAGAAGTAGGATGCTATTATATAAGTAACCCAAATCACAACATAAGTGCAAAATAGTAGAAAAGGGCATATAAGGTACTCGACACAAAAGGAATTCAAAACAAATGTACTTACGACAGAAAACATCGGTTAAGACAACTATATTTCACTTTGGGTGTTTTTAAAACAAATATTTTTACATAATTGGTCCCTAAAATACCATAAAAGCAAAAACCCAAAGTACATTGTTATTTTAAAAAAAAACTGAAAGTACGTTGAGGAATAAGCTACTGTAACAAACAATTACAAAGTTAGAAAAGGGAGATAGAGTCTATAGAAAGAATGTTTAGATATATTTCATTTATAGATGTAATTACTGAACACTCAACCAGCAAAATATGCAACCACATCAAAGAAAAAAAGTTGTATCATTTAAGAGAGCTCCTGGTCCAGTGTCGAAGCACTTTGGGTGTTTTTAAAACAAATATTTTTACAGAATTGGTCCCTAAAATACCATAAAAGCAAAAACCCAAAGTACATTGCTAAATAAGAACCAACTTTCCGGTTTTAAATCCTCATATAAATCCTATCTAATATCTTGACATTCTAATAAACAAGAAAAATAACAACCAACACCCAAGTAAAGTAATGAAACTGATGACTGAAATTAAAAGGGCATAAGTGGAATTCAAAAAATTTCGATGACTAAAAGGGGAAATAGAGTTTTTTAGCAACTGAGTGGAATAAGAATTACATACCTCTTCATCCATCAGTATCATTTCGATAGAAAATATCTCCCCAATGTTTCGTAAATCAGGGTGGGTCTAGAGTCGAAGCACTTTCACCTTTAGGTTGAATGTACTTTTGGTGATATCCAAATATTTAATCAAAGTAATTTCAGTGTTGAGATCCATTTTTCTTAATTAAAATTAATTAGAAATACTACAACTTATAAAACTTATTACAAACAAATTGACTAACGGATGAGAAGAAGAAGAGTAGTATTGATAACGCTTGATAAGAAGAATGTAATAAAACCATGTCAACAAACCTTGATCTGCAGAAAATAGCTCTGAGAGTTGAAATGATGATTGCGAATTGTGTGTGATAACGACAATACATAAGTGATATATATATAATCATAATGTATTAGGCGTTGATTAAGGGATTTTGATTAATTGAAAATAGAAACTGATATAATAAGATTGAATTGAAGCGTAATTGAAGAAATACCTCATGACCTTCTAATCTCTTCGAGATCTCCATGTTTCTCTCTAACCACCAGCATCACAATGGCAGCGGCAACTGCTTCACTTTTTTTCTTTCTCTGCATCTTGATATTTCTCTCTGAAGAAAGCGACCTCAAGTCATCGGATTTCAATTTTGGATCCACATTCCAAATCCATCCGTGAACATCGGCTTCGATGATACATGGAAAATGGTTATATGCTCCAGACTTTTAAAAAGGTTACTTTCCCAGTGTCTTCCTAAAAAAACCGTTGGATTTTCATATATCTTTAGTATTTTCCAATCCTCTGTATTATTATTCTCCATCTACCTAAACTGAAATCACTTATCATTTGCAAAATCAAACATTCTGCAGACCTTTACAATTTCCCAGGGGGTGCATCAATTTCTTATCTTATGCAGTTGGTCTTGAAATTTTATTTGCCCACCAACTGTTCGATCATTTGCTTGAGTGAATCTTGAAGGTTTTTTTTTTATTTTCATGATTGAAGTTAACTGGTCGATTTTAGGTACGTATCATACGATTTCCGCTACATATCAGAAGAGTAAATCAGTTTTCAATATCTTCCTCATCGTTAAATAATCAATTTTTGGTATTGATCTAAAGACATGTTTGTGTTTGTGTTTCTTTTCTTTTTGTTGGTTTCATTGAATCAAATATTTGATTTCTTTCAGTTTCATTTGATGCTGCAAGGTTATATTCGATCCTGTTGGTTATCTTCTTGAACTTACAACAATGAAGCCCTATCACTTAAATCCCAAGGTTACGAAGTTTTATGTTGATTTATTGCAAGTTTTCGTTGAATCATTAAATTTGCTTGCATTATCTTTTGTTAAATCATATTATCTACCATTTAGAAATCACTAATTCATTAACAGGTAGTTCATCATCCTTCAAGAAAATTTTCAAGTAAGTTTTTCTTTCAACCATGATTGTAAAATGGCATTTACAAATCACGAATTCAGGTGGAGATGTCTATTTGAAATCCATATACGCTATCTCTGACATTAGCATCCCTCGAGATTTATAATTTTCAATTAAAGAGAAGTCGCATATATGAAAATGTTTAGTACTATTCCATTGATTTTTCTACTGTAAGTCTTAAGCATGTCCTTTCTGAATACGAATAATTACAAATATAAACTTTGTAGGACCTAAAAAGTAACCAAACTTATGTTTAGATTTTCAAGGTTTTTACTTATATCTTTGTGTTAAAATAGATTTTAACTCAGATGGGTTTGTCATAGACTGATTTTGGGAAATTTGATATCGATGTCGATGGATATATAACTCCAGAATAACTTTGGTAATCCATAGTTTTGACTTTTGGGTCAAAATAGAGTCCTTTTAAGATTCGAAATTGAGAACAATTTGCTATCATTTTAAAACCAATATCTCTAACTCTCATTTATTCTTTAAAATCATATAATTTAATCATGGCATTTTTTTAGAAAATGTTTAATTATTCGACTCATTTTGAAGTTTAAAGTTAGCCTTTTGACTTTAAAAGTCAAACTAAGAAACCATATGAGTACTTACATATTTAACTTCGTAAAAGAACTTTATAATAATGCCCTTGCTGTAAAGTCAATGAAAGAATCTTGCGCCATGAGAATGGCTAGCATATTCCTTAGAACCAATGTGAGCAGCAGTTTATTTTGTACTGCAAAATTGAGTTCATACTAAGATAGAAAGGTTGTGATTATGTTAGGAGCGAGGGAGTAACATGCTAGGAAACTAGAATCACGCCCAAAATTTAAAGGGCAAGAAACATTATCTATGCAACTTCTGACTTTCTATGTGTTTGATGTATGTGCTTCCTCAGGTATCCATTACAAATGTTTTGATTCAAGATTGTGTAAAGATGGCAAATTATATACCTGGTATCCTGGAGAAGGTAAGAAGCTATGGAGTTTTTTCTTGTGTTGTATTTATATGTAAAGATGATATCATGCACACGTTGAGGTGTTCATTATTTGAAAGGAAGATTGAACAAATGTGGAGTTATCAGCCCTTGATTGATGTTGGTATTCCATCGATTTTGTTAAATATAGAATTCTTTTTTGTAATTGGTAGTAAGGTTTTGTTAACTCAATTTATTCTTTTTTTTTTTGGCTATGAGAAGTTGGATTGATTATTCGTACATCTTTATCATGATAGTATATACATCGAGATTTTTAATTTTCTTTACCGATTGTGAAGCACCAAGTTCTTTGTTCTAACTAATTAGACTATTAGTATATTTAATTTGGTTGGTTTCTTTTCCTTTAGCAATTCTTTTGAGTATCATTATGTAGACGGTTTCACAATTGTGTTGGGCTAACTGGACTATCGGTAGTTGTAATATGGGTTCAGAAGTTGTTGATTTCTTATCTAAAGATAAAGTCTTGGAAACGGTACCATAATTTTCTTTTCTGTTAAAGCTTTTAAGTACTTTATAAATTTTCTTATTTTTAAAACAGGTTATTGATTCGGACGCAAGCTTTCCGAGGAGTTTTTCTTCCGGCATGTTCTTGAGTGAGTACTCTTAATTTGTAGTGTGGGTGATTTGAGTTAAATCTCAGTGCACTTGGTAGGTGGTCTTATTTTCAAGAAACATACATAAACGTAGTGTTAAAATTTTTATGCAAATTATCTGCTTTAAAATCTGCAATTTTTAGAAAATAGATTATGTGAAATTGTGCGTGATAAGTTTTCTTCGATTGTAATATGTATCCTATTTACTTGTGAAATTCTATAATTTTTCACAATTGTGTTTTTAAATGTCATCATATTCTTATTTCAATTTTACAAAATAGTATTTATTTATTTTTTAGTTTTTTAAATATGTCAAGGGAGATATACTGTAAAACTCATTGATGGTGGATTGCAATGTCATCCTATTTTTATTTCAGTTTCACAATTTTTTTAAATGTAATCGAGTGAGATATAACCTTAACATAATATCACAAAAATGTTTTGTTTTCTTATGTTTCTCGGCTTTTTATTTTGTGTCTATGGTTGTTTTTAGTTTGGTCCCTTTTGTTTCCGAAAAGGTAATGCATTTCACTCATTTCTAGCAATAAAACCTACATTTTTAATCCATCTGTCGTCTAATATTGTGGGCTAAATCAAAAGATGATATAAACAAAAAATAATATAAACAATAGTATATACTTCACTGGCCATTAAAAATTTTTAAGTGGTTTATTTATTTTTATTTTAGTTTTTGTGGACTTCAAATACCTCTTCACTTATTTTAGATGTCTAAAATTTATTTTTCTTATTTTCCTCTTCCAATCTTTGCGTAGATGGTTTTTGAATATACTAAGGCTTATCTGTAAACCCAAAATTCTAGAGGACAATTATTATGTGTAAATAATAACATAAAACCAGTTTATGTGTATTGTGTTTTGGTACATGATGAGCTAATTCATATAACTTTTTAAATTATGTTTTGGTACACTATAAGATAATAATCATTTATGACATTACCTATTTAAAAGAACATAAAGATGCTACCATGTATAATGGTGGTTGTTATATAGACTTTTTAAGAAATTTTAATGTTTAATACTCGATTCTTTCACTAAAATGTCAATGTATAGTGTAGATTTTTTTTGCTTTTTTGTTTTTCATTTTTAGTTACTATTTTTATACGTAAATTTATATTTTGTTGCTTATTTTTACTAAATTTATTTTTCAACTGTGTATTACATGAGTTTTTACTTACAATTAATAAATAATATGTATTTTTGATATTTAAATTGTTTTAATCAAACATCCGTGTAGCACACAGGTTATAACCTAGTCTATACTATAAAAGAATACTTTAAGTGCCACGTGTCCTCTTTTTAGCAAAGAGCCATATTCTTTTCCCGCTCAATGCGTATATGCTTCTAATTCCCTTTTTGCCCTTCTCCCTTAGTAAATCCTGAAAAATCAGCTCTTTCCTGCTAAAATCAAGTTAACATTGAAACCCACCTCCCAATTCACGGCTGAAGGTTTGCGCAAATTAAATTGCAAACCTAAATCCTCCCATAGATTCACGACTATAATATGTGCACGACAGGTGCACTCGACACCTTTTTTTCATATGTATATTTCTGTTGGTTCGTCATTCTTTCTTTTTGATTCGACACCTTTTTTTCATATGTATATTTCTGTTGGTTCGTCATTCTTTCTTTTTGATTCCTCACGATTTATTCATTTGGTTTATTTAGGTGTTGGGAGAAGAGGATTCGCCTGCTCTTTCCTCTCGATTTATTCATTTGCGTTACGAGTTTATTGATCACAGAGGATCTAAGTATTAAGGTTAAAGGAACATCAAAATATGATGCAACATTTAAAACATTCAGTCGCTGGTCCTCGCTCTGCTTTTTCCACCATCGACCGCTGCCCCCACTTCCGGTTGTTGGTTGGTATTTTCTAAACCACTCTTGATTTCTTCATGTTTTTATAATGGTAAGAATTTTTTATACCACTCTATCGTGACCCCTCCTTCTGTTTCCGATTAAACCCTAGATGTTTCTTTGTTTCAAATTTACCTCTTTAATGGTCTTAAGTATGTTAAATCTTTTTTATTTATACTTATTTTAGTCTTTATGTTCTTGAATTCTTCCACAAACCTTAGAAGATCCTCAACTTTCGATTTTAATATTGAAGTTTTTGTTCAGAAATTGTTAGGCACTTGAATATATATGAAATATCGACATAGGTGTGAATTGTCTTAGGTATATTTAAACCTTTTTGTTTATATTCATAGTTTCTTTTTAGAAGATTTTGTATTTTTCCCAATGTACAGGTGATGGAAATGTATAATATATGAAAACATTTATCTGGTTTTGGGAATTACACCAACGTCTTTAATTCTGAAGACGTATGCGTAGATCTAATTCTTATTATGACATTTTCTCGATTTTGTAGATGATAGAGTAGCAAGCTGTCATCATTGTTATCCAAGTTTCATTGATTGGATTATGCCAAATCCATTGATGTTGATGCAGACTTGTTTCCTGAAATCGTTCCTGGATATAAACTACATTCAAGACTTTATTTATTCTTTTTTGATAACCTGTGTATTTAATTGTGTGTATTTAATGATTCCAAAGATAACATTAGTTTTATTATTCACTTTTTTTAAAGGACGAAACCAAAACCTTCATGGCTTAGTTTCCGACATTTTAAAGCTATGGGAGAAATCTCATATTGCAAAAATCATATTGAAATGGGAAATTCCCAACATATAATAAATAAACAGATCATCTTGAGCTTAAGGTAATATTTGTTTGATCAAAAGTCAAAGGGACTTAGAGTCATCAGATATTCAAAACACCACCGCTTGCCACCCATGCATTCCGGGAATTGGAGTCGGTTATGTATTGTGCACCACACCACCATTAATATTTTATCAGCTTAACGAGTTGTACATCAGTACAAACTGTACAAGTCATAAATTAACAAGTTGTACCTTGAATAAATGTCTGTTAGTGTATTGGATCCAGAAAGTATATTACTATTATCACTTATGGTTCTGTTACAGAACCATAGCTACATAATAGCAATGTAGTTTCTGAAACCAAACTAGGATGCTATAATAAATAGTTATGGTTCGGATTTGTTATTACATAAAAATTTCCATTTGGGGTTTGTTATAACATCCTACTTTTAACTACATTTTTTTTCCAATTTTCGTCCTTGACTTCGATATAACATTGTACCTAGTCTCCTTATTTTGTTAATAACATTGTACTTATAATAATTCTTTTTTTTACTTTCATTTACGGACCAAATTGCAACAAAAAAAACTGTGTATCTTTTACTTTCATTATTTTTTCATATTCAGTAGATATAAAATTGTATGACTAAATAAAATGTCTTTCTTATTATATAATTTCTTTTTAATTCTCAACTGTGTAACACACGGGTATGTAAACTACTGGTGGAATATGAGGGAGAAAACCAGAAACCGGGATGCTAAGAGAATGCGACGGGGCATGCGATATGAGGGAGAAAAACAGAAACCGGGATGCTAAGAGAATGCCACATGGCATAAAATCTACTCTTTTATTAGGATAGGAAGATAAAATAGGTTAGAAACTCGTGTGTTACACGGTTGATTATTAAAAAATTTATATAATAAAAAAAAATTATTTAATCATACAATTTCATATACGAACTACGACAACAACAATGATACATGATAGTACGATGTAATTATATAAAATCGAAACAAATAATCTAATGAAGCGGAGTTATATGTATACAAACAGAAAAAATACATCACAAGTAAAACAATTATGGAATATTTTTGTATTCTAAGTAATAGAGGTAAAAAAACATAGTACTTTAACATAAATTTTGGAATACTTCTTTGTATACAACATTGGAAGTTTTCTTGCTCAGACTATCATCACTATCTAAAATTAATATATTTAATCTTTCTTTACTTTTATCTATAGATAAATTAACATATAAATGGTCATGTGTAAAAACGGGCTCACTGAGAAATAAATCAACATTTGGCAGTGACTGTCCTTGACTTCTATGTATGGGCCATAACAAAACGAACAGCAATTGGAAATTGTCTTTTTTGGATTTCAAAAGGAATCTTTTTATCTGAAGGAGTCAAACACAATCTTGAAATGAAAGTACGATGCTCAATATTACTCCCAGTTATAACCACTGCTTCTATGACACAATTACTCAATGATATCACCTAAAGTCTATCCATTAGATAAGCCAATTTCCTTGTTAATGTTTCTTAGTAACATGAATCGGAACACGACTTTTAAAAGTAAGTTTATGGTGAGTGTTTCTCGACATCTTTTACTTGACATCAATAAAAAGACCCTTGTTTTCTTGTTCACCAATCCATTGTCAAACTCTTCGTCATCAAGCAACTAAGTTTTTGAATCTTTGTCGATGATATATTTGGTTCCCGAAAAGCTAGGATAGTTCGCTGAAGATAACGTTTATTATGACATATTTACGGGATTCTCTACGATTCTATGAAAAAATAAACTCATCTTATCTATTACTCTTTTTCTTATAACATACTTTTTTAAGGTTACCATATAATATGAACTGATCAACCTTTCTAAGTTTCTCTTCTGTAAAAATGATTTTTTATTATTATTTCAAAATGTTTATAAATATAATATTATTACGAATTACATTTCCAAATTAATGTTTAAAAGAGTTTTAGGTAGCGTTTGATATGCAGTAATCGAATAAGAAATGAGATGGAGCATTACTACAGTATGAAATAAATCTTGATGGGATGCCATAAGGAATGAAATTGAGCACCCCTCACAGAATGTGATTCATTCTCATGGACTGATTTTCATTCCATGGGGTATGTGTGCTTTTTTCATTCCTTCCAGGAATTGAATAATACATATTTTATATTTATAAATTATTTTTATTTATATAATCTTCAACAATATTAATGTTTTTAATTTTTTAAAATAAAAAAATATTTTTTATATTATAATTATATTTCATGATTTCATTGTATCTAGTTCTTTTTATTTTATAATTTTTTAAATCATATATATTCTTTTTTAACTATTTTTATAACATTTAACATGTATTTTGAGCCAAATAAAAATAAGCTTTTATGCAATTTATTTAAATGATATATGTTTTTTAATTAAAATTTATTATAATAAAATTAAAATTTTCTTTATTTATCAAATTTAATATACCTAATTTTATATTTACTGATAAAATAACATGTTTGAATAAGTCATTCTATTTTTTCGAGCCAATCAAAGATGATAATGAAATTCAATGATTCATTCTGTTACATTGTTCATTCAATTATATTGTCATATCCATTCTTTCGTCATTAATTCCGTCATACCAAACATCCCTTAATATAATTGTGGTATATGGAACGACACAAACTCTAAAGCATAAAAGATTATCTTTTATTTTCATATTTAGGATATGTTTTTTCTATGGAAGGTATCTAGTTTGTTTTATATAATGCCACCAAGGTTTGTCATATAGATAAATGGATATAATTTTCTTTAGGGGAAAATGCAAAATTTACCTACAAAAAGCAAATGGTTCACATTTTACATCAACACTTTTGCAACCTCCAACATCAATTGAACCATTTTAACAAATCAGAACATTTATAGAGGTCTCTTAATAGAAAATTCAAAATCAAACATGTGATTGGATACTATAAAGAAATAACTAAAAACATTAAGGTTACGAAAATTATGAAAGGTGCCAGTCTAGTTTCAAAATCTTGCAAAATGTATATGAATAGAGAATGTTTTGTATAAAAACAATATTTGGAAAAAAATCAAAATAAAAAATAACCAGAATAGTCCTGCATTTCCTTGAATAATTTCATCTCCCAGAGTAAGTTTTATACCCTATTGCTCATACTTGATGAATTGAGCTTACATGAGATGGTGTGTTTAGATATGATACAATTTACTTTCTGAGTATCCTTTTTGACTACACGGAATAGGTACCCTAGTGAAAAGATAAATAACTTGTGTAATATATGTTTTCTCTGTTTTTTATGATTTGTAACATCTGCAAATTGATTTTAACATATGAAGTTTTCGGGCAAAAGAAAGGATAATGGTATGCATTTCTTTTTATGCTAGAAAATGGAATCAAAATTAAAGCTGGGAATCAAGATTGGAATTAAAACGACAACGTGTTACGATGGTTTGCATATAAAAGGTCCGAATATGATGATTGATGATGATGGGGCTGTCGGCTTAAATCGTGGTATGGTGGAGAAGAGTCAAGATAAGAACGACA